>VYZU01081995.1:0-41085 GCA_013401355.1 Ceyx cyanopectus | reverse complement strand
TTCTAGTGAAATAGGTTTTTTGTATTGACAGGCCGACCTTGAAAATAAAGGGTTAACATATGAACATTCCTAACCTTTACAAAGCCCCTTAAATTTCTGTAAGGAGAAATACAATGTAACTGAAATGTTGAGTTTGGGAGACATTTTATCAGCTTCCAAAGCACTAAGTGTTGTCTATAGCTGCCCCAAATTCCCTTGTGAATAGTGGGCAGTGATGAAGGATGATGGTATATTGTATGTGACATTGAGCTGGGATTAATATAATCAACAAGAGCTGTTCCTCTTGGGTGGGAACAGAAAGTTGTCAGAACAAATTTGTGTAAATGTAAATGATGGTGCTGCAGGAAGTTAAAATGAATTTCATTGTTGTCATCTGACCAAGTTTGATTTGTTTAATTTCCTTATTTCTGTCTCAGAGGGAGGCTCAAAAGGAAGATTTAAAACGGAAAGATGGCAGATTTAGACTGGATAGAAGGAGAAAAACTGAGATGTAGTTGGTGAGACATGGGTGCAGGTTTACTGGAGAAGTTGTGGGTGCTCCATCACTGGGTGATTCACAGTCAGGCTGGGTGGGAATTTTGACCAACCTGGTCCAGTGAAATACGTCCCCAACTATGATGGGACTCTTCTTTAAAGATGCATTCAACCCAGACCATTCTGTGATTCTGTGAAAAGGCACGTTCCTGGTGTGAGGAGATAGGCATTCTGTTCCTGAAAGACCTATGCTTTTAAATTACATTTATCTGTAATAGTTAAGAGAAAGAACAAGTCCAGTGTTACATTGATAAATCATATAGGAATTGTTAATTTCACAGAATTTGTCAAATTCTAGCAGGTCTTTCAAGCTAATGCTGTATTGCTGTGTAGTTCCTAGATCATTGCTTAGCTTGCAGTTCTGCACTGTGTCATTTAACAGGATCTCAGCTAGATGCATCACATCCCTGGGGTTTTGATGGTTTGGGTTTTGTTGTGGTTTTTGTTTGTTTGTTTGCTTGTGGGTTTTCTTGTTATTTTTGTGTTTTGTGGTTTTTATGTTTGGTTGGGTTTTTTTTGTTTGGTTTGGGGTTATGTTTTTGTTTGCTTAATTTTTGCTGGGGGTTTTTTGTTTGTTTGGGTTTTTTTTCTGTGTTTGGGCTTTTTTTGTAACTCAGGAGTTTGCTCCTTGGTAATGACTTGATTATTAAAAAATGTAAGTTTTCATTTTACCATTTTTCTGATAGATACTGTTTTAGGAATTTGGTTTAGGACAGTTTTCAGTTGTACTGGAATTCTTGATTTGAGAAACAACTCTTAAGAGAGGAGCTGTACAATCACAGTCTTCCCTGGAGTAACAGTAGAGATGTTGATGGAGGTTTGTATCAGATGAGTGACAAAATCACTTCATATTGGTGTGGGCAAATCTGTTCAGTGAATGCAGTATTGGACTTGGGTATTTTCATTAAAGAACATAAAAATATCCAAGTACATGGACACTTGGCTGTCACAAAGTAGGCAATATTTCGAGGATTTGAGCATAATTTCAATTATTTTTACATTTTCTAAAGATTTCTGAATGTAGATTTCCTTGCTTTATTAGAAAATACACATTTTTGTAAATGTTTTTCTTGTGTTCTTTAGAATTTATAGAAGGAGTCTCCCAGTTCAGTGTCAAAGGAGATAAAGAACAGAAGTTGAGGTGTAAGTATTTTGTAATTTTCTACTTGCAAGTAAGCTGCCTTTCTGGGTGTTTTGCTTGTGCTGTTGATGATTGCCCAGTTCAGCATCCATAGAGTTCATTTATAGGTGGTAGCAAAACAATTTAAAGTGACATTTCTAATGTGAGGGTTTGGGTTTTTTTCCTTTAAAGCACTATTGCTGATGTTTCATGGTTTTCAGAATAAAAGGGGAATTAGCTTGTGCAGGGTTTTTAGCACTTATGTTTATTACTTACTTAGTGCTAATGCACAGCACATGAATGCATATTGCTGTTCTGACCACGTTTGTTGCTGAAAGGTTTACAGAGATGCATTTTACTCCTGCAGTTGCTTTTCGCATTTATGATATGGACAAAGATGGTTACATCTCAAATGGAGAGCTTTTCCAGGTGCTGAAGATGATGGTTGGGAACAATCTCAAAGACACTCAGTTACAGCAAATTGTAGATAAAACCATAATTAATGCAGATAAGGATGGTGATGGAAGAATATCCTTTGAAGAATTCTGTGCTGTAAGTAACCTCTACAGAAAACACTTCTCATTTGGAAAAGAATTTTTTTTAAAGAAAAAAATGATAAACAGTATAGAAGGGTAAGATTATGAAAGCAAAGTGTTTCTTTTGATCTGGCAACAGTTATCCTTTGATAGGTTTATTGTAGATGGTACCCGAAAGCTGTAAAAAAAAAAAAGTGTGGTAGCAGAGATCTAGCAGATCTCTTTCAAAAACCTTCACTGGAAGGGTGGAGCATGGAAGGGAGAGGCACATTCCACAGAGGTGAACTTCAGGTTAATCTCCCAGGCTCTAAAGGAGGTGTCTGTTCCAAATCACTCTTGAGAAAGATTTATCTTTGCAGGGTGTGGAGAGCGAGTGCTGGGGGAGATTATTGCCATTTGCAGGAGACTGGGATTTTGCAAAAGCTGGGGTGGGGGATTTGTCAGCCACAGGAAGGGTAACCCCTCAAGTGCTGCTCCTGGAAAAGGGCAAACAATTGGTTTTACTGAGCAGGGTGCTTGAATGTAGCACTAGGGACTTGTAAGTGGCTGCTTTCCACCCATGTAATAATTTGTTTAATTAGTTGGGAGCAAGTTTTAAATTTTCTAAGTAAATAGCACATTGAAAGTTGATAATTTGAAAATGGCAATAATGAGTTGCAATAAATAACCTCGATTTTAATGAGGTATTAATGAATGTGCACCTGCTTAGCACAGTTCAAAACTAAACTAGTAAAGCAACTAAACTATTAAAGCAAAAATGTTTTATTCTCTGCAGTTCTGGGGGATAGAATTTAGTTCTTTTTGTGGCATGGTGAAAATGTGTGTTGTCTGCAAAGAGCTTGGAGTGAGCTGCAGCCTGCAAACACCTGGATTAGCGAAATACCTGTTTGTTTTTTAACACTGGGCTCTTGCCTTTTAGCCATCCATCAAATAATTTTGTTAACTTTTCTTGTGACTTGGGCTTCTGCCCAGACTTCCTGTCTTGTACCATTTCCTAACTTCCAGTTCTTGTCTACTTACCACCATTTATTTCTCTCCCAGGTTGTAGGAGGCCTAGATATCCACAAAAAGATGGTTGTAGATGTGTGACTCTGTAGGGCACCACCCAACACTTTTGCTTTCTTCTCCATCTCTGAAGATCTGCTCAAGACGTCCAGCAATGCTCTCTGTGTATTTAAATGGAAGTATTTTTTCTCTGTGAAGCCACATTTTTCCAACATGAGCCTCATGAAGCCAACTAAGTGTTATTGAACTTTTATTCTCTCAATAACTCAGTGTAGCACTTTAAAGTCTGAAGGACAGCAAAGATGGAAAGAGCATATCAGTGTGGTGGAGAAAGGGAAGGGGTTGGCTTTTTAATTTATTTTTCTTCATCTTTTATAACAAGGAAATATCTATCTATATATATGTGTGTGTATTTATATATAGATATATATGTAGCTTTCTATATGTAGTAGCTAGGTGGGCTTTAATTTAATATACTTGATTCAGAAACAAAACTAGAGTACAAAGTGCCAAGCAGAATATTAACAGTTCAATATATGGATATACATCCTTACTTTTATTTCACACAGTTTTATATATATAGTAGAAGAATGTAAAATTTTAACTGGGTGTTAGGTCAACTCTCTTCCTTTTCCTGTGACTGTTGAGATGTTTCTATATATTGACTGGCTGACAAAGCATCGCTTCTTATTAATTCACCTTAATTACGTTGGGGTTTTTTTGTAACACAGGAGACTAGGTTTATTTATACCTGTTAATATATTACCAGGGACTGTGTCTCTTTGCTAAATAACTTAGTACAGTTCTAGTTAATACGAGAATATAGTTTAATGCTACTGCCAAGAACTAGCCCTCGTGTGCATATAGGAGCTGCAGAATGCTTTGATGGCCACTAGATCTCCTCTCCTAGGAACTGGGAGCAGTTACAGCTGTCCTGAAGTGAAGGCAAGTCTGCTGCTCTGGGCTCTTTAGACAGAGCTGCTCAAGGTGTTAGACACACTCAAGGTTTTCTCCTGCTTAGCTTAATGAAATTGGGGTCGATGTAACTGCGCAGGATTCCCATCCACTTATTTTATACAGTACTTAGATGATAAAGTGTTCTTGCCATTTAAATTCTGTTGTTTCAACCACAGTAGTTTCCCCTCTGCATTTAAAGAATACTACAGGTAGCATAAATAACTGGTAATATTTTATATATATATGTATATAGGATTCATACAGGGGGAAAAATCTGTTAACCTATGCCATAGAGGAGGAAAACTTCACACTATCTAAATTTATACCTCTGGAGGTTCTCCAGTGTTTTGCCTGGAGATCTTTTATTTTTTTCTTTTCTTTTCTAGATTTGTCCATATCATGATTTGTAATGGATGGTAACTTGATACATTTGTGTGATATAAAAGTAGCGAGCCATGTTTTACAACTTTATATCATCCCTTCCCTTTTCTGCAATGGTACTATTGGCCGGAAGAAAAACATTTGCTAGGTTTTCTAGGACAGTACACATCTTTCCTGTATAGTAGTTTTTCTATTCAAAGAAGCTGTTTTATAATTAGCAGTGGGAAGTGCAGGTTGTCTGAACCTACTTCAGTCGAGCACCTGTCTGCCATAGCTGTTCCTTCAACTGAGTGCTGCACATCATGGGCTCTGTCTGTGAGAGAGAAATCCAGGTGCTTGGTGTCCTTGCATGACATGAAGTTTTGCATGTAGATCGATTTGAAATGTTCCTCTTGTTTACATAATTTGCATAATTTAAAAGATAATGTTGCCAAACTTTGGTAAATGTTAATGTTCAAAACAAAAAGCTCCACTACATGTAACTTTTCTTCCTCTGGATCAGTACGTGGTTTATAATCCCAGCCAGTGGTTTTATCTGTTCCAGTGTCAACTGCCATGTGCTCTGCTTCAAGGGGGAACTAGTCTTTTGTGAATTTTTTGTACATAAGTATTTGTTACAAACATTTTAGCAAATGCTTTTGGTTTCTCTTACTTGCTTGTGCATATCTTGGCTGGCGTTATAGAAATTAGTGTTAATGTTACTTCCTTAGGGGGACTGGAAGGGGAGGGATGAGGTGTTTGGGTTTTTTTGTTTTTGTTTTGGGGGGTTGTTTTTTTTTTTTTTCTTTTTTCTTTTAGTTTGAGTGGGGAAAAATGATTTATGTTGAATGTTTAGTTTTTCCTCTGCATGCTACATCATATGTTGTGGGAACTATAAGAAACTTCATACTATATGAATACAAAATAAAATATTTGAACCTTGGCTGGAGTGCTTCAGTACTTACCTGGGCCTTTCCTGTTCAAATTAAAGCAGCTCTGCACTGTGCTGTAAAGAAAAGAAAACTTGTGGCTCATAGTTTTGATCTCCTCTTCAATTGTACAGATTCATTGGAAATTGTTCAGGGTGCAGACAGGCCCCTTAGTACTTCCAGGCTTCATTGCAGTGTTTCAAGACCCCTTAACACATTTATGCTTTTTTTGGGATTGGCTTGTTTTTTTATTTAAGGCACATCTGGTTCTCTGCTAAATACCTACATTGAATAAAATACCTTGTTTTAAGTAGTACTAATTAAAAATTCTTTTTGCAAGTGAAAGGTGGTTTAAAAAAAAACAAAAAACAAAAAACCTCTTAACCTTAGAATGTATGTGGAGTATGAAAGGCAGCTGCTTTCTCAAGGAAGGGTCTGAGACCTGCTGGTGAAAACAACCTCTGTGTAGCAGGTACGTCCCTCACAGAAGCCATTTGCTGCTGGTTGGCCATGCAGTTGTTTGGGCTTCTGTGCACTGCCCTCTCCCTTTCCACTGCTTTTGGTTGCATCAGCACACACCTGCTCGAGGAGAGAGCTTTGGGTTAGTGTGTCCTGTCTCATTCCCCTCTTCTCTTTCAAGCTAATAGATGACCCAAGAAGCCAGTGACCAGAACCTGCTCACCAGGTGTGGTTTCACTGTGAGCTGCTCTGAGAGGACATACAACGCAGGTGGCTCCAGCTGCCCAGAGCTGCCTGTGTTGGTAACTCAGCCAGTCTTGAATCTCCTGGCAACTGAAGGCTTTGATGAATGTGGCTGCAGTAATAATCCCATGCAGCAGTGCTGAACTGGAACCATTAAACAGCTGCTTGATTTGGTAGCAGCTTTGAGAATTCCATTGCAGTTTTGGTTTTTGTTCACAAACCTGAACTGAGTTCTTTTGCAGGAAACATGGTAACCACTTTGCCTGTCAGGGGCTGGAGAAAATGGCCCAGTGAAGTCAAATGGGGACTGCGACTGGTCAGTCATCTCCCTTCCTATGCAGCTCCATGTGTGTGGGAGGAGATAGCCCTTTGGCAGTTGTGTGCTGGTACACTGGCAAATACTGAACCTGGCAGCTTTCAGCTTCACTAGGCTGCCCTTACAGATTATTTTCAAGAGTAAAAAAAATAACTGGTTTTTTTAATTACTCATTCTAGGATTAGGTGAAATAAGTTATTTACCACTTTGTCATCTATTTCCATGTTCTGTGTTCCATCACTAGCAGAGACTTGTTGGGCAGCCTGACATTGAATTTTGCATTCTGGTTGATTCTTCCTTTCTCCAGAAAGACACTGATCCATATGCGGTTACAATCACTTAACTAGGATGATTCCTCTGGGCTCCAAGACTTTCAGAAGTTCTCACAGCAGTCTCTTCAGTACTTTTATGTTCAGGAAGCCAGTAATGAAGCAATTTTGTTTGAGGATCAGTAAAATCAGGTACCTGTACTTCAGAGCGAGACACAATCAGTTTAAAGTAATTTTTAATGACTGTATAGAAATAGTGTGTGTTTGTTCAAGTCACACCATGCAGCATGATTTGAAATTTGACTGCTCCAACAGTCCCAGTTTTCTTCCGGGCTTCCAAACCAAGCAGCAGACTGAGCACTTCTCTAACTCCAGGCCTCTTGTATGGACAGAAACACCAACTCCCAGTGCTGGGTGGTGGAGCTGCACTGCAGCTCAGAACCTTTCAGCTGCTCTGCTGGCCACTGCTCGAATATTGCCATAAACTTTTGAGGGAGGACTTCCTGCAGAAGAAAGCACAAACTCAGCAAACAAGGTAATTTATGTTGCAGAAACAGATGTATTGCTCTCATGTCTGCATTAAAAGTGGAGAAATAAGCCCGGGGTAAGAAGGATGGTCAGCGTTAGCCACCTTGTCTAATGCTGCAGGCAGAGTTACACTGCTTTGGCTTTATAGAGTGTGCATTTAAAACAGCCCCTTGGAAATGCTGCAGCTAAATAAAAAGGAGCAGGTTTTCTTTCTGCACCATGGAGAGAGGGTTTCTGGAACCAAGCACTGGGCTCCCCGCTGCTTCTTCAGACCCTTCTGAAGGGCAACAAGCCAGCTCCCAGCAAGCTGCCTGCTCCGCATGCAGGTGTGAACAAACCAGAGAAGCAGGTAAGACCCATAAAAAGCAGATATATTTATGGAGAAGATCTATTTATGGAGAAGATTAGGTAACAGGACTTACCTAAAATTAGATTGCAAATTGCTGTTCGTGCCATTTTAATGTTCTGAAAAGATCCCAAAATATGAATTTTCCTGTAAAAAAGTGAAGTAGCATTAGGTAAATAAAAAAACCCTCAGTGATTACATAGAGTTGGATGTTAGAGATGAATGCTGAATTTCAGATCAGTGTCTTAGTGAAAAACCCCACACCTCAAAACTGGGAAACATGCACCATAAAACCCTGTGCTCCTCTCAATCATTTACCAAAGGGCTTTTACAATTTGCAAATGTAACAGTGTAGCAGCTGTAGGATGAAAACTGGGTTGCAGGGTTGGTGGGTTCAACTTTGCTTATTTCCAAGAAGGAATTCTTAAAGTGGGTGGAATTCCTCAGTTCTAGGTGCACTGGTGTCCTTGTCATCGCTCGTGTAACAGAAGGTCAAATACTCAAATAGTAGTTATTTTTAAAGCACCACTTAAATAATTTCTCTCCTTGCTGCTGTACACATGTTACAAAAAATGCAAGTTCCCTTGGTTCCTGGAAGAAGACAAGGCTGAGGTGAGGAATTGTCACTCCACTCACGCGTCGGCGAGAACGATTCGTGTCCTGGTGACGTTTTCTATAGTGAACTTTGTCTTTCCACCTTTCCCTGCTATTCTCCCGATGGCTCTTGACAGATGATCTCCTTTCAAAGGTTTGACTAGAACAAGAACAACATGATCAGTGTAACAGTCTGTGTTTCTTTAACACTACCCTTCAGCAAGATGCTGGAAACAACTATTCTTAGTCATGTGAAAGCAACTTCACTGGAGTGAATATAGATAAATATTTCACCTTATGGCACTAGAAGTGAAAATAGCACCTAGTGCTATGTGACTGCGAGGCCTCTGGCATCAGAGGGAAATTCTGATAGTGGAAAGCACTCTAGTAAGGAGCAGTTAAGATTGAGGGAAGAAACAGTGCCACAGTGTGTACAGTTAAATGGACAGGAACAAACCCCATCAGATTTGGACGTTGCTCTAAAGGGGACTCCAAAGAGTCCCAGTAACACATGAAATACCTGATGCTGCTTCTGTCCCTTTTCTCTGTCAGGATATTGAGAGGAACAAAGTCCATTCCAGTTTAAAAATCTAATGCATGTGTTCGCCAAAATGCTCCACATCACCTTTAAGCTTAAATGTTGTTGATGCAGTGACAAGAAAAATCCCTGACCAGGTGCCACACTGATAAGGACAAAGGGTTTGGGGGTTGGTGGGCATCTTGGAAAAATGACAACCTCTTCAAGTTACCTTGTACTTGGACAATAGTTCTGTTTAAGGGCATGAAGGCTTTCCTGATCCCTGAGGATAAGTGACACAGGTGAGGCAAGGGGAAAGAAACAAAAAAAATGTCCTTGCCAAGGGTGTGCACAACTACTTAAAAACTGCAATGGAAAGACTTACCATCTGTAACTTCAAATGATTCTAGGAAAAGATCATCTAATCTGATGAGCGCAAGAGCATCCTGAAACATAATGAAGCAATCAGTTAGCAGTAGGAGAGTTGAAAGATTTTTTTTTTTTAACTTCTAAACAAATGCTGTGGGAAGTATTTCTACACTTAGCATGTTAGAGTGACTATTTTTTTTTCCCAACAGCAATACAAAGTTTCAATTCTCTGTGGAGACCTTAGACACCCACTCCCTGTTCACCCCAGAGCCACTTCTAGGGGTGAAGCCTGCAAGGGCTACAGCAACAAGCAGCCCCTACACTTCTGCAAAAGCAGTTGTTTCTTACAGTTGGAGTTCTGAACAGAGTGAAAGTTACTGGCTGTGTTTATTTATCCTACATTATCTTAAGAAACTAAACTTCCACTCCAGTCACAATTTCAAATTCATTTCTAGAAAACCAGCTAGGGCTTTTTATTTCCTTCTTACTGTAATTGGCAGAGAAGCCAAGGCCCTGGCTGACTGAAGCAGCCACACAGTCAAGCTTCTGGGAGCCTCACCTCGACTTGAAACCCCAGTATAAAAGCCTTCACAAAGTCAGCTGCTTTGGTCAGGGCGCTGAGGTCCTTTGTCTCTGGACAAGTCTGCAAGACAAGATGTTACAGTAAAAAAATTAAGACCCTGCAACTAGGATCAGACCTTGGAAAATATAAAGCAATGCCATCTAAAGCCACCTCCAGGTACTGCCCCTCTAGTGGGTTTTACTGAAAGACCCCAGGAACACGGTCTGTGCTTTTTTTTTGGTTTTTTTTTGGTTGTTTTTTTTTTAGAACATTGGCCCTTGACAAGGAGAATCCAGCGTGGTTGGGAGGGGAGGAAAAGGAGAAGCTGCTGAAAATCGTCAGTCTTGGGTGACAGAGAACTTTTTTTATGGCAAAATTGCAAAAATAACCACCACAAACTAAACTGCCACGCAGAAGAGCAGAATCTGCACCCCCTGCCCTTCCAGTGCAATCCATTAGAGAACAAGCACAAGCTCTGAAACCACACGTCCTTCTGCCACAAATGGGAGCTTCACTGTCCTCCTCAAAAGACTCTGGGAACTTAGAAATGTCACACAAACACCCAGTAGCCTCAAGTATCTGTAAAACACTGCGTTCCGACCCGAGCCAGGCTATGGCTGTACGAACGGGCACCCCGTAGGCACTGCAGGGCGGGCGTGAGCCGGGGCGGCAGCGGCCTGAGCTGCTCTCGTACCTTGATCTCGACGTTCCTCGTTTTCAAGTTAAACCTGATCTGAAGCTGCAAGTGCTCCACGATCGGCGTGAATATTTTCATCCAATTCTCCTTCAGCGGGGTGTACCTGTTGGCCGGCACGGGAACCTTCCGAATCTCGCCTTTCCCGACCTACAAGGGGAGAAAGAGCCGTGAAGCCGGCGGAAGAGCGAGCGCCCGTCACCGCCACGGGTGTCGCTCAGCCTCCCGCGGCTTCCTNCCCGCCGCTTCCGCCGGTTCCGCTTGGACAAGACGCTGGTGAAGCCGCCCTCGCTCGCCGCTGCCTCGGCGTCCATGGCGACGGGCGGGGAAGCGGTTCAGGAGAGCGGCGCTGGCGGGGCGCCGGTCGGAGAGCGCCGGTCGGAGAGCGCCGGTCGGAGAGCCAGTTCACGTGCCGCCCAGCGGCCGCCGGAAGGGGGGCCCTACCGGCCGCTTCCGCCCCGCCCGCCCGCTTCCTGCGGTGCCCGTGGCGGTGCCGGAGCGTCGGGGCGATGTCGGCGGCGGGGCTGGAGCGTCCGCAGCTGGTGGCGCCCGTGCAGCAGTCGCTGAACTACACCTTGTTCGACTGCAAGTGGGTGCCCCGCAGCGCCCGCATCCTCTGCCTGGGCAGCGCCGCGCGCGGCACCGGCGTCCTCCAGCTGTACGAGCTGCGGGGCGGGCGCCTGGCGCTGCTGCGGGAGGTGAGCGCTGCCCGCCCGGCTGCGGGGGGCTGCGGCGACGCGGGGAGAGCCTGGGGCGTGGGGGGGCGGGGGTGCCTCGACACGAGTGTGCCCCGTTCCCTCTCCGCGGGAGCTGGGCTCTCCTGCCCCGGGGTCGCAGCGCCGGTCCCGGTGGCGCTCGAGGAGGGAGACCCGTGCGCTTGTCCAGAGCCAGAGAGGGAAAAAACTCCTAGGAGCAAATTACGATTCCGGGCCTCGTTCGCCTGTGAAATCTCTGATCCCGCAGCTCGCGTCGCTGCCGTTCCTCGCGCTGCTGTGGCGTGCGCGCCCTCGCCCGTTGCCATGGTTCGCTGCTCCCGCCGGGGCCGGGGAAGCTCCTGAGGGCTCTGGAGAGCGAGTCCTGTGAGGAGCGGCTAGGAGAGCTGGGCTTGTTTAGTCTGGAGCTGAGGAGAGTCCAAGTTGCTCCCTACAGTTATCTGGATGAGGTTATAGGGAGCTGGCAGCCCGTGTCCCATGTAATAGTTGATGGGACAGGAGGAAATGGCCTCCAGTTGTATCAGGGGAGGTTTAGATTGGGTATTAGTAAAAAATGTATTCCCCAGAAGTGTTGTCAAGCTCTGCAACAGGCTGCCCACTGGTGGAGTCCTTGTTGATCCCTGGAGGGGTTTCCAAGTCCATGGGGATGTGGTGCTGAGGGATGTGGTTTAGTGGTGACCTGGCAATGCTGGGTAAATGGTTGGACTCCATGATCTGAAAGGTCTTTTCCATCCTCCATGGTTCTGTAGTTCCAGCTCAGTTTTGGCTTTTGTTCCTTTGGTTTTTTTTTTAACTCAAAGAACCCGTTGGGGATTTGCTGATTTCCAGGGGTACTGGTACCCCAGCTGCATAGTGACCCATAGGGCCACAAGCGAATAAACTTTCCCAGTTAATGTAGCTCTGAAGGGATGAGGCACTGAGGGTGCACATGCAACATAATGATAATGGCTTCATTCTCCCTGTTCCCAGCACATCAGCTGGGCTCTGGGAAGAGCTTGGATCCCCTCTATATTAGATTTGCAAACCCACAGAGACGCAGTCTCCCCGAGTATCCTTAGCAAGCTAAAGTACAAGGGATCATAGAATCATAGAGTGGCCTAGGTTGGAAGGGACCTTAGAGATCATCTAATCCAACCTCCCTGTCATGGGCAGGGACGCCTCTCAACTAGACCAGGCTACACAAGGCTCTGTCCAACCTGGCCTTGAACACTTCCAGGGAGGGAGCAGCCACAACATCTCTGGGCAATTTATTCCAAAATCTTGCCACCCTCGTACTGAAGAATTTCTTCCTAAAATCCAATCTAAATCTGTTTTCCTTCAACTTAAACCCATTTCTTCTTGTCCTATCAGTCAATGCTCTTGTAAAAAGTCCCTCCCCAGCCTTCCTGGAGGTTCCCTTCAGGTATTGGAAGGCAGCTATTAGGTCCCCTCAAAGTCTTCTCTTTTCAAGACTGAACAATCCCAGCTCCTGCAGCCTATCCTCTTAGCAAAGGTGCTCCAGCCCCTGGATCATCCTTGTGGCCCTCCTCTGAATGCACTCTAATAGATCTATGTCCTTCTTATGGTGGGGACACCAGAACTGGACACAGTATTCGAGGTGGGGTCTCACAAGAGCAGAGTAAAGGAGAGAGTCACCTCTCTTGACCTGCTGGCTACACTTCTCTGGATACATCCCAGGATGCAGTTGGCCTTCTGG
Source organism: Ceyx cyanopectus (assembly GCA_013401355.1). Taxonomy (NCBI): domain Eukaryota; kingdom Metazoa; phylum Chordata; class Aves; order Coraciiformes; family Alcedinidae; genus Ceyx; species Ceyx cyanopectus. The sequence continues at coordinate 28,338 of VYZU01081995.1, read as the reverse complement.
GCTGTATGAGCGCACTGCCAGCTCGTGTTGAGCTTCTCATCTATCAACACCCCTAAATCCTTCTCTTCAGGGCTACTTTTAACCCACACTGTGCCCAGTCTGTATTTGTGCCTAGGATTGGCCCGACCCAGGTGAAGGATCTTGCATTTTGACTTGATGAAGCTCATGCAGTTTGCACTGGCCCATTTCACAAGCCTATCAAGGTCCCTCTGGATGGCAACTCTTCCTCATGTTTAAGATGTTTAAGACCCGTGAGCTGGAGTCTCTGGCTGCACAAAAAAACCCCACCCCAAACCAGATGCAAAGCGTAACTTGTCTTTGATGGCATTTTGATTGTGTTTTATGTTAAATATCCTGTGTATACTTCATCCACGGGCTCTGAAGAAACTGCTGCAGCAGTCTGTGGTTGTGTTGCTTTTCCCCATGTGCTGACGCACAACGTGTCCTTTCTTTAAAAGATTGTAAAGCCTAAGCCTATAAAATGTGGAACTTTTGGTGCTACATCTCTGCAGCAAAGATACTTGGCTACAGGAGATTTTGATGGCAACCTTAACATCTGGTAAGCATGCACATTCTCTCTAAGCTTTTTTGTTTGATGTTGACTGTTGAACAGATGTGTCTCTGTGTGGCTTTTGTGTAAGATGCTTTCTGCTGTGTGTGGTTGGGACCCAGTCATAAGCTTTGCTTGCTACTGTGTTTGGACCATGCTTGTTTTGTGTAAACCGCATGAATTCTGCATTGTGGTTTCATTTGGCACCACCTGTGCAGAAACAAAAACCTGTTAAAGTTTTGCTTTTCTGAAAAAATGTTTTTGAATGGATGCATGAGAACAAATTGGAGGTGTTCAATCAGAATTTGGTGTCTGAATTAAATACCTGTTCTTTATCTTGAAGCTTCAAATGTTTGGTTTGGTTTTTTTTTTTTCAGGTCCCTAATTGATTTGTGTAGGTAATTTCTATAAGTAAATTGATGAACAAATAAATAGAGGGTCAAAAAGGGGTTGTTGCTTATTGTATTTCCTTGTCAAGGAACGGTTGGTTCTTTTTTATTGGAATAGCAAGAATGGCATGTATTAGTCACTAGTTTAAGCTTAAGAATTTTATTTTAAAGATTCTCAAAGGATGAGAATTGGTGGGAAAGAACCATGAAACCCACAGCAGGATGCAGCTTTCATCTGAAGAGCAGTAGTCAGAGCTAGGTGGGGATCAGTGAATGAAGTTAGCTTTATTTTCAGTAAGTGTATAAAATAAATGGAGTATTTTGATCTGTAGCATGATTCAAGCCAAGCATAAAAACTGCTTCTTAAGGGTTGCTGTGATGACTCCCACAACTGCCTTTACTAGCAGGGTAGTGCAGAACTGAGCAAAAACTTCCAGATCAGTCCAAAGCAGTAGCCAAAGAAGGACTTGATCAAAGACTTGTGGTTTTTAATGGTGATCCTTATTTTGTACCCACAGTTAATCTGAGCAGATATCATTTGTGCTCGAGCTTCCTCTCATTTTTATACAAATTCTCTGAGTGTCAAGGCAAATGCCATATTATCTGTTCTTTCTCTTTCTTGCCTAGGAATTTAGAAGCTCCTGAAACACCAGTGTATTCTGTGAAGGGTCATAAGGAAATCATAAACAGTATAGATGGTGTAGGTGGCTTAGGAATTGGGGAAGGTGCACCAGAAATTGTGACTGGCAGTCGAGACGGTGAGTTAGTGAACTCTGAAAGTCTTTTCATTTACTGTGACAAGCAGAGCTGAGCTTTGATGGCAGGGCACAGACTGCCACCTGAACTGTTTGCAACTCTCTTCTTCCTACACTGTCCTTTGAATATTGCTTGGGACAATTTTTCCCTTAATTCTTTTAGAAGCTACAGATAAGCAAAAGATACTGTCCCTGAGCATGGGACAGAAAGAATAAAAAGCAGAATAAATGCAAAATGTCAGTTAGAGAAAATACATCCTTAACAAATACCTTTGGTTTATTTCTGGGTTGTTTGTGGTTTGGTTTGTTGCTATCCACTAAACACAGTCTGACTTTCTGGAATTTAAAGAGATACTCCTGTGTTTTGACTGGTCAGACTGAAAAGCAAAGGCCTCCCCTGGGAAGACGAGCACGACAGACAGTGTAGCTATCCATGATACGAAATCCATTGTCCTTCTTTCACAGGAACTGTGAAGGTGTGGGACCCAAGACAGAAAGATACTCCTGTTGCCAATATGGAACCTGTGCAGGGGGAGAGCAAAAGAGACTGCTGGGCAGTAGCATTTGGTAATTCTTCAGATTTTAACTGTTACTCCCTCTACCACAGCTGTGTTTTGACAATTATCAAAGTAATTCAGGGTGTAATGGAATGGTTTCCTTTGTATGGACCAATCAGTAGCAGGTTGTGCTTTTCAGTGTTGTCAAAACAATATGTTTTTCATGTGTTTTGTTTGTTTTGGTTCTTTTTTCTTTTTTGTTTTTTTCAAAAGAAGCTGACTTTGTGATAGTTGTGTTTTGGCATCATTCTCTTATCACCTTTAGTGACTATCTGTGATAATTATCTGACTTGGATGATCTGGAAGGTCTTTTCCAAGCTAAATGTTTCTGTGATTTCACAGCCATTCCATGGAAGCTTTATTCAGTGCCTAGGAATGTGAAAACAGCCTATCTAGCTGTGTTGTCCTGAAGGAGTGTAAATGTTGCAGGGCACAGAGAACCAGCCACTGTTGCAGGGTAGTGCCAACTATCAAGCATTAAGGCATTAATTTAAGAGAAGGTCCTTGAAGCTCAGAGCTAATTGAAGATAACAGTGACTCTTGATGTGCACTCTGCATTTTTGAGAGAGATCAAGCTGCTTGTATTCTACACAAGCAGATATTTCTGGATTAGCTTGATTTTTGCCTCTAGAGTCAGGGAGCAATTTTTACTAGTAAGTGCATAGATTATAATAACAAAATCTATAGTTAGGAGATGACATTTCCTGTCAAGAAGGTGCAACTATAACACTTGTTTCTGTTGATATCTGTGTCATCTGCTTTGACAAATGGAGAAAAAGGTGGCCTTGCATTTCCTTCAATTTTGTTTTGTGTTACTGAAGCTTGAGCCAAGGTGAGGTTCATCTTGAACTACCTGCTCTGGGCTGACTCAGTCACTAATGTGCTTCCTTGCTCTTGTCAGCTGTGAGTTTTTGGAGGCAGGCTGCTGCATCTGTCTGGCAATGGCCAGGGTAACATCCAGGGCCTCCCTAGGAGAGCAGTCTTCTCATGCCACTAACATTCCCTGCTCGAGAGGCTGGTTAGGGAGCTGCTGAACTGCCTTCCTCGTGGGTGCCATGGTGCTGTCTGGAGACCATGTATTCTAGCAGATGAAGATTTCAGGGAAGGAATGTATGTATGTAGGTTAAGAAGAGTGTGCAGTGCTTGGTCTGTGAGGTTTAGGCAGTACTTGGCAAGGGGAATAAGAATTTCGTTCCTATTTTCCAAAGAAACAGACTGCCAGTTTTGAGGCTATTTTTTTCTATACCCTTCACATGTGAAAACCAGCTGGTTCATTAAATCTTCATATCCCAGTAGTAATATTTTTCTGGCATAAATATAAGCTAAAATTGGAGGTTTAAGAGGTCTGAAATTTACAGACTAAAGAGTGTCTTATGATTAATTCTTTCTCTGTGCTCAGGCAATGCTTACAATCAAGAGGAACGTGTTGTATGTGCTGGATACGACAATGGGGACATTAAATTGTTTGACTTAAAAGCCATGTCACTACGATGGGAGACCAGCATTAAGAACGGGGTAAGGAAACGATGAAAGTATTTTTCATTCCAGCTCCTATGCANCATTAAGGCATTAATTTAAGAGAAGGTCCTTGAAGCTCAGAGCTAATTGAAGATAACAGTGACTCTTGATGTGCACTCTGCATTTTTGAGAGAGATCAAGCTGCTTGTATTCTACACAAGCAGATATTTCTGGATTAGCTTGATTTTTGCCTCTAGAGTCAGGGAGCAATTTTTACTAGTAAGTGCATAGATTATAATAACAAAATCTATAGTTAGGAGATGACATTTCCTGTCAAGAAGGTGCAACTATAACACTTGTTTCTGTTGATATCTGTGTCATCTGCTTTGACAAATGGAGAAAAAGGTGGCCTTGCATTTCCTTCAATTTTGTTTTGTGTTACTGAAGCTTGAGCCAAGGTGAGGTTCATCTTGAACTACCTGCTCTGGGCTGACTCAGTCACTAATGTGCTTCCTTGCTCTTGTCAGCTGTGAGTTTTTGGAGGCAGGCTGCTGCATCTGTCTGGCAATGGCCAGGGTAACATCCAGGGCCTCCCTAGGAGAGCAGTCTTCTCATGCCACTAACATTCCCTGCTCGAGAGGCTGGTTAGGGAGCTGCTGAACTGCCTTCCTCGTGGGTGCCATGGTGCTGTCTGGAGACCATGTATTCTAGCAGATGAAGATTTCAGGGAAGGAATGTATGTATGTAGGTTAAGAAGAGTGTGCAGTGCTTGGTCTGTGAGGTTTAGGCAGTACTTGGCAAGGGGAATAAGAATTTCGTTCCTATTTTCCAAAGAAACAGACTGCCAGTTTTGAGGCTATTTTTTTCTATACCCTTCACATGTGAAAACCAGCTGGTTCATTAAATCTTCATATCCCAGTAGTAATATTTTTCTGGCATAAATATAAGCTAAAATTGGAGGTTTAAGAGGTCTGAAATTTACAGACTAAAGAGTGTCTTATGATTAATTCTTTCTCTGTGCTCAGGCAATGCTTACAATCAAGAGGAACGTGTTGTATGTGCTGGATACGACAATGGGGACATTAAATTGTTTGACTTAAAAGCCATGTCACTACGATGGGAGACCAGCATTAAGAACGGGGTAAGGAAACGATGAAAGTATTTTTCATTCCAGCTCCTATGCAGGAGGAAAAATTAAAAGCACTTTTGTCTCTCTGAAATTCACTCAGAAGACATTTCTGCTGAGATTGTACCAAGGAACCGTTTTCAGCAGTGGCTGATACTCAAGACTGAAAGTTTTGTTTTTGCTTGGTTTTTGGTGGTTTGTTTTGTGGTTTTTGTTGTTGTTGTTGCTTGTTCTGTGTTTCCAGGTTTGCAGTGTGGAGTTTGACAGAAAAGATATAAGCATGAACAAGCTTGTGGCCACATCACTGGAGGGAAAGTTTCATGTTTTTGATATGAGAACTCAGCATCCAACCAAAGGTTTTGCTTCTGTTTCAGAGAAGGTATGGGGAGACAGAGATTTTCTTAATATGAGACAAACTTTTGGAATATATGCTGTCAAATTACTACAGTTTTAAGAACTATTGTCTTTGATGGGTAGTAGTTGCCCAGGTGCATGCGTTGTGTGGTAGCGTGGCTCCAGGTGGAAGCAGTGGAGGAGCTCCTTTTCATCTTGCAGTCACCAGACCTCCTATGACATGTAGAAATAATTATTTTTCTTTGGAACCAAACATTTTTGGATTGGTATGTTGAGAGTGAGTAGAAGTATATATAGGAGAGAGTGGTTTGGAAGCTGGTAAATATGGACAACTCTTATAATAATTTTTCTTCTCTCTGTGACCACTGTATTTATTAGTTTAAGTTCTATATGAAACAGCATTTTTGTAAATTTTTCTTTTTTTTTTAGTGAGCAAAATCTGATGATAATTAGAGAAAAGGAACTTTAGTAGTGATGTTCTGCAAAACTGCATAAATTGGAGAAAGCTGTTTCAACTTGATATCTTTCATATTTTCCATATTGCCATTCAAAACAGATAAGATGTTGGAAGTACTCTGATAACACAAAAGTATTTATTGAACTAGTGTTTGTAATAATCAAAATGTGAAAATGGAATTTCTTGTCCTTCATTCACTTCCTTTCAGCTTCTCCTTCCCATTGTTTGCAGACAGATAGGCATTAAATCAGAGTACATGTGTTGGGGTTTTTCCCCTAAGTGATTTCTGTCCCTTTGTGATCTTGCTGTGCCCTGGCTGCAGTTTAAGTTTGAATTCTAAATTGTTGTTGTGCTTACACAGTGTTTGTAATATATTCCCTGCCAGTGATGGTTTTAAGTGAAGTCAGACAGTGAAATGAACCTCGTGGTGACTGTGTCCCCTAAAAGCCTGGGGATGCTATAGTTGTAGAGCAGTGCCAAAGACATGTTGATGCAGCCTCTTGACCTCTCCTTAACATTGCTCACATAGGCAGTCTCCAAGAAACTGCAAGGCTAGTGAGCAGTAGTCATGGTAGTGCTGCTGCCTCATATCTGGAACAGTGGGGTGTGCTGGAGGCCTGACTTGGCTTCTCCTCTGTGGGAGCAGCTTGCAAGGCCAGAGGAAGGGAAGGTACCTCAGAGCAGATGTTCCAAAATCCACCATGAGAAGGCCAGGTTCTCTTCGTGCATCTGATTCTGTTTTCAGATTCTGTGGCCTTTCTTGTGAAGCTCCTCCAGAACTGATTTCTATAGAATGCTGATTGTCTTTTATTAGGTGCAAAAATCTACCATATGGCAGGTCCGGCACCTCCCGCAGAACAGAGATGTATTTATGACGAGTGGAGGAGCTGGGAGCCTTCATCTCTGGAAATAGTAAGTGATCACTCTCCAGCCTACAGCAGGGACAATAAGAAACCAACCACTTAATCTTTTACAAACTATCTTCCTGAAAATGATGAGTGGCTTCCTGCTTCCAGTCTCAGAATATTGAGTTAAAATTATAGCACACAAATGTAGTAAAAAGGGTGTTTTCAGTGCTAGCACTTCATCTGGAATCTTGACTTTATTCCTAAAAGAATGTGTCAACAGCACAGGTGAATTTTGTCCTTGTAAGTTTTCTTCACATAATCTTCACATAATCAAGATCTAATTATATCCTTGTTTAACAAGTTGATAAATGGAAGAAAATGGATTTCTTAAAATTCTCATACAGTAGCAGTTATGTCTAAGAAGAATATTGAAAGTATGAACTTTAGTAATTCCTACATTTACATCAACTTACATTACATGGCTAAGATTCAAAATTCCCTGCCTCATGTTTTCTTTTATGAAATATTTACTAAGTATGCATCGTGGCTATAGCTGGATATGCTTAGGCATTATTTTAAAGGCATTTATATGCCTTATCTATAGAATAGAGGAAACCCTTCTTTTGAAAATGAGAATAATGATGTGTTTGCATCAGTAAATTCTAAGCACATGTTTTTGGTTTACTTTTCTTATTGGCAGTGAATACCCAGCTCAGCGCTCGAAGAAGGACTCAGAAGGAGCTGAGATGGGGGTGGCAGGTTCTGTCAGTCTCCTGCAGAATGTGACTCTGTCAACACAGCCGATTTCTAGCCTAGACTGGAGCCCTGACAAAAAGGGACTGTGTGTTTGTGGTGCCTTTGACCAAACTGTGAGGGTGCTGATAGTTACAAAGCTTAACAAGATTTGATGGAAAAACTAGAATTTCTGATGAGAAAACAGTATAGTTCATGGTCTGTAGATATGGGAGAGCCTTCCTGTNAGAGCCCAGCACAGGGATCTCAGACAGCACTGGACAGTGCTACTAAAATGCAGACTGCTTAAAAAATACCAGCCCAAACTCACCTGACCAATGGCACTAATGTAAACTGATTGCAGGCATCTCTGCAGTTCTTTGCTGCAGTCTCTCTGGTAGTAGCTGCAAACAGGGTCGTGTCTTTCATCCATTGGTAGTGTGGAGGTTTCAATTAAAGCAGAGTAAATAATGCAGAGAGAGACTAACCTTTCAGGCAGAAAATGGCTATTTTTAATTGTGGGTGCATGGGATGTTTATGTACTGCAGTAGGGAGCTCATTAAAAATGCATTGATAGATTTACAGATCTTCCAGGGACAGGAAGGAATGTGATTTGGCATTTAAAATTTCATACAAGTCAAGCTAGGGGAAGGACCTGGAGGTTTTCTGTATTCCCTGCGTGAGGTTTTAAGTGAAGTCAGACAGTGAAATGAACCTCGTGGTGACTGTGTCCCCTAAAAGCCTGGGGATGCTATAGTTGTAGAGCAGTGCCAAAGACATGTTGATGCAGCCTCTTGACCTCTCCTTAACATTGCTCACATAGGCAGTCTCCAAGAAACTGCAAGGCTAGTGAGCAGTAGTCATGGTAGTGCTGCTGCCTCATATCTGGAACAGTGGGGTGTGCTGGAGGCCTGACTTGGCTTCTCCTCTGTGGGAGCAGCTTGCAAGGCCAGAGGAAGGGAAGGTACCTCAGAGCAGATGTTCCAAAATCCACCATGAGAAGGCCAGGTTCTCTTCGTGCATCTGATTCTGTTTTCAGATTCTGTGGCCTTTCTTGTGAAGCTCCTCCAGAACTGATTTCTATAGAATGCTGATTGTCTTTTATTAGGTGCAAAAATCTACCATATGGCAGGTCCGGCACCTCCCGCAGAACAGAGATGTATTTATGACGAGTGGAGGAGCTGGGAGCCTTCATCTCTGGAAATAGTAAGTGATCACTCTCCAGCCTACAGCAGGGACAATAAGAAACCAACCACTTAATCTTTTACAAACTATCTTCCTGAAAATGATGAGTGGCTTCCTGCTTCCAGTCTCAGAATATTGAGTTAAAATTATAGCACACAAATGTAGTAAAAAGGGTGTTTTCAGTGCTAGCACTTCATCTGGAATCTTGACTTTATTCCTAAAAGAATGTGTCAACAGCACAGGTGAATTTTGTCCTTGTAAGTTTTCTTCACATAATCTTCACATAATCAAGATCTAATTATATCCTTGTTTAACAAGTTGATAAATGGAAGAAAATGGATTTCTTAAAATTCTCATACAGTAGCAGTTATGTCTAAGAAGAATATTGAAAGTATGAACTTTAGTAATTCCTACATTTACATCAACTTACATTACATGGCTAAGATTCAAAATTCCCTGCCTCATGTTTTCTTTTATGAAATATTTACTAAGTATGCATCGTGGCTATAGCTGGATATGCTTAGGCATTATTTTAAAGGCATTTATATGCCTTATCTATAGAATAGAGGAAACCCTTCTTTTGAAAATGAGAATAATGATGTGTTTGCATCAGTAAATTCTAAGCACATGTTTTTGGTTTACTTTTCTTATTGGCAGTGAATACCCAGCTCAGCGCTCGAAGAAGGACTCAGAAGGAGCTGAGATGGGGGTGGCAGGTTCTGTCAGTCTCCTGCAGAATGTGACTCTGTCAACACAGCCGATTTCTAGCCTAGACTGGAGCCCTGACAAAAAGGGACTGTGTGTTTGTGGTGCCTTTGACCAAACTGTGAGGGTGCTGATAGTTACAAAGCTTAACAAGATTTGATGGAAAAACTAGAATTTCTGATGAGAAAACAGTNGATGGGTAGTAGTTGCCCAGGTGCATGCGTTGTGTGGTAGCGTGGCTCCAGGTGGAAGCAGTGGAGGAGCTCCTTTTCATCTTGCAGTCACCAGACCTCCTATGACATGTAGAAATAATTATTTTTCTTTGGAACCAAACATTTTTGGATTGGTATGTTGAGAGTGAGTAGAAGTATATATAGGAGAGAGTGGTTTGGAAGCTGGTAAATATGGACAACTCTTATAATAATTTTTCTTCTCTCTGTGACCACTGTATTTATTAGTTTAAGTTCTATATGAAACAGCATTTTTGTAAATTTTTCTTTTTTTTTTAGTGAGCAAAATCTGATGATAATTAGAGAAAAGGAACTTTAGTAGTGATGTTCTGCAAAACTGCATAAATTGGAGAAAGCTGTTTCAACTTGATATCTTTCATATTTTCCATATTGCCATTCAAAACAGATAAGATGTTGGAAGTACTCTGATAACACAAAAGTATTTATTGAACTAGTGTTTGTAATAATCAAAATGTGAAAATGGAATTTCTTGTCCTTCATTCACTTCCTTTCAGCTTCTCCTTCCCATTGTTTGCAGACAGATAGGCATTAAATCAGAGTACATGTGTTGGGGTTTTTCCCCTAAGTGATTTCTGTCCCTTTGTGATCTTGCTGTGCCCTGGCTGCAGTTTAAGTTTGAATTCTAAATTGTTGTTGTGCTTACACAGTGTTTGTAATATATTCCCTGCCAGTGATGGTTTTAAGTGAAGTCAGACAGTGAAATGAACCTCGTGGTGACTGTGTCCCCTAAAAGCCTGGGGATGCTATAGTTGTAGAGCAGTGCCAAAGACATGTTGATGCAGCCTCTTGACCTCTCCTTAACATTGCTCACATAGGCAGTCTCCAAGAAACTGCAAGGCTAGTGAGCAGTAGTCATGGTAGTGCTGCTGCCTCATATCTGGAACAGTGGGGTGTGCTGGAGGCCTGACTTGGCTTCTCCTCTGTGGGAGCAGCTTGCAAGGCCAGAGGAAGGGAAGGTACCTCAGAGCAGATGTTCCAAAATCCACCATGAGAAGGCCAGGTTCTCTTCGTGCATCTGATTCTGTTTTCAGATTCTGTGGCCTTTCTTGTGAAGCTCCTCCAGAACTGATTTCTATAGAATGCTGATTGTCTTTTATTAGGTGCAAAAATCTACCATATGGCAGGTCCGGCACCTCCCGCAGAACAGAGATGTATTTATGACGAGTGGAGGAGCTGGGAGCCTTCATCTCTGGAAATAGTAAGTGATCACTCTCCAGCCTACAGCAGGGACAATAAGAAACCAACCACTTAATCTTTTACAAACTATCTTCCTGAAAATGATGAGTGGCTTCCTGCTTCCAGTCTCAGAATATTGAGTTAAAATTATAGCACACAAATGTAGTAAAAAGGGTGTTTTCAGTGCTAGCACTTCATCTGGAATCTTGACTTTATTCCTAAAAGAATGTGTCAACAGCACAGGTGAATTTTGTCCTTGTAAGTTTTCTTCACATAATCTTCACATAATCAAGATCTAATTATATCCTTGTTTAACAAGTTGATAAATGGAAGAAAATGGATTTCTTAAAATTCTCATACAGTAGCAGTTATGTCTAAGAAGAATATTGAAAGTATGAACTTTAGTAATTCCTACATTTACATCAACTTACATTACATGGCTAAGATTCAAAATTCCCTGCTGACCAAACTGTGAGGGTGCTGATAGTTACAAAGCTTAACAAGATTTGATGGAAAAACTAGAATTTCTGATGAGAAAACAGTATAGTTCATGGTCTGTAGATATGGGAGAGCCTTCCTGTTTCTAATTTAATATCTCCCATATTAAAACTGGATTAAAGAAATAGAAGCCAGATCTTTCTGTTGAAAGTTCAGATATATGCAGTTAGAGTTGTTTGACTGATTGTTCTGCAATGACTTGAAGTTTCCTGGGCACAAAACTTTTACATGCTAGAAATGTGAATTTATGTTTTAAAATAAAATGTGCCTTTGTTTTAGCACAGGCTGGAATTTCAGTAATCGTTTGTGTTCAGTTTAATCACAGTGCAAATCTGTTTACGCTTGTTACATGGTTTGACACTTTTTATATAGAGTATTGTCCATATGCATTTATGCAAAGGAGACTACTGTATCCTCCCTCAGAAACTGTGTTACTGGATATATTAGAACATTTGTTAAAGTAACTTAGGATTCTTTAATACATAGGATTCTTTAATAATATGGGAACTGTAGTGAATGCTGAAATATTCACATTTAGTGGAATAAGGTTTTTATTGAAGACCTTGTTGAAACTAAACTATTGACCAAAATGCCCTGTTTTATTATTTTAGTTCGGTTTTGTAACAAGTTTTTCTGCTCTGTTGGTTTTAACTGTTTGCAATTTGGCATTCTACAAATAAAATTACATAGTGTTGTCTTAATATGAACAAAAGTATATTATTCAAATATCCAGAGATGGAGAGAAGGAAGGTACTTGCATAGGTTTACAAGAACAGTGTGCAGTACTTAGATAAAAAATGATTTTGCAGCAAAATTGACTCATTTACCTCCATTGTGAAAAATGGTAAGGTAGCCAAAGTAGTCTTTTTTCTTTCTTTTTTTTTTTTTTTTCTTTAATACATTCAGTGTTTCTTCAAAACCTGATGTGACAGAGTAGCTTTGTTACTGTAATTTCACCTGAACTTCTCTTTGTAATTCCCCTTATCTCCCAAGTCTGTCTTCTCTGATTTTACCAGCATGTGCTGCTGACAGTTGTTTTTAGCAGCACATCCAGTTGCTGTCCTCTGTGGAGGGGTTTTTAATTTCTGTAAGCTCCAGTTATTTCATTTGTCACTTCTTCATCTGGTATTAGCTTTCAGCTGACTTGTGTGTGTGCATATGCAACTTTCAGGTAAAAGTACTTAAGTTTTTCTGAAACCATATTGTGATGGGAAATTGTTGGCTTTGTCCAGGTTAATAACAAAAAATCCCATGTGTGACCCTTTGCAGAGAAGTCTGTTTTCTCACATTTTGGAAGGAGGAATCGGTATCTGACACATTCAGGTGAGTCATGGGTGTCACATCAAGCCAAACCTTCCAGGGACTGCTCTGGAAAACTAGAGGCTTGTCTGCAGAGAGAGCAGTGCTAGGGCCTTGTGTCTGTACTGGTCCTGCCACCAACTGGTGTCCCAGCAAGATGCAGGAGGAACAGGAATTGGCCAAATACTGAAGGTTAAGGTAGGTAGGGAAAGTGGCAAAGGGAGGAGGCATCGTGGAAGCCAGAGGTTACTGAATACAGGAGAGGAAGCTGGGCTGGAAGGAGAGGTGAGGAGCTGTAGCCAAAGGATGAGATAGACAGTGAGAGATGGCAAACATGCAGACAGCACTACGCAACATGCTCAGGCTGCTCTGAAACCTTTCCCAAAGCCACCTGTCTTCAGTTTGCTGGGGACTGATGAGTTCTCTACTGACTAAAGTAGCTGAGGAAAGAGACAGCAGGCACCTATGGGTAGAAAAGGTTAACAGGCTGTTATATCTTAAACGTGTAGAATGGAGAAATTATTAACACCTGGGTAGAAGAGAGGGCCAGGAGGAAAATGCAATGACCCCTAAACCCAGTGTGTCTGCAGGAGCCCATGGCTCTGGTCAGTCACTGAAACTTGGCTCTAGCCTGCCTTCAAATTTAGTCTCTTGCATTTCAGGTTTAGCAGGGGCTGGCAGGGATGAAAGCACAGTAACCAGTAGTAACAAACTGGGAGGTGTCTGAAACTTGCTTGCAGAAAAGCAGCCCTTGGGTATGACCAGTGGGAATCCATCTCCCTACGAAGGAGGAATCTTGCTCAACAGCTTGGCACTGGGAAGGTGGCCAGTACCATGGGTGAGGTGTGTTCCCAGTGCTGTGTGCCTGCACCTAGGCTGAACCCAGAATCTCAAGATCCCTGAGCAAGGGCTAGTGAAGTCTGTCCATCCATGGAAAAACTGGTGCAGGGGTATGTGTGGGTTTCACTTTGGCAAGGCGAGCAACTGGCAGACTAAGTAGCATGTTGGATGTATGTACATCCACAATTGCTCTTCTAGGATGTAGGCTAAATATTTGGTAGAAGGCAAAGATTTATGAGATCCAGCTGTCTTCCTCAAGACTTGGTGGTTTGCTTTCAAATGTAATATGTAGCGTAGGATCTTTTTTTTTTTTTTTGACACAAGTAATCCCATCTGCTTGTGGACATAGTGTAATGATGAGAGCATATTCTGAAATCAAATGTTGTGCCTCTTGGGGTGCATCCCAGCAGGAGGGAATAGGGGGAACTACTGCTCTGACATCTTGGCTGCACCCTGCTTTGAAAAGCTGAGGGCGTGGAGTACAGAGAATCTGAAATTAAAGTGCTTTGAGTCTAAACTGTACTGTTCAGAGATGGCCTCCATTAGCTTTGTACTGTAAATATAATATATTCAGTGCAAGGTATGCTAGGCAGTGGAAATATGGTTTCTTTCTTTACTAGTAATTCTGAGCCAAGCATAGAGTAGGGGAAGGAGAAGCTCTCAGTATTAGGTACCTGTGAAAGAGAACAAAGAATTGAGTGCAGAACTGGGCTCTTTAGTGGGATTTTTATTATGTACTTGGCCTGCAGCAAAAATGTCCCTCCCTTATACAAACAACTCCAGGGACAGCTCCTAATACAGCCAACATGATGATGATACAAATTAGAGCAAGAACTAATAAACAACATTTCTTAAAGCTCCAGGGGCCTCTAAAAGATGAAATTTGTGTTACCTCTGGATACTTAATTTTGAGATTCACTTTATTTTTTTTGTTTTGAAAATGAAGGAATGCATTTCCCTCATCAGTAGCTGGTTTCATGAAAATACATGATGGCTTGCATGGCAAAAAGCTGAGAGATCTGGAGGGATATAGAGGTGGAGGGTAGTGCTGTCCTTGTTCAGGAAAGGTAAGGAGCTGGACTTAAAAAATAGAAGATAGTTACTGGATGGAGAGAAGAGCTGTTGATAGTGGCTGTCCTGTGCTGTATCTCCTCAGCAGATTGGATTTCTGCTTCTCCCAGGCTAAACAAGAAATTTAAGATGACCAAAAGCTGCCTGTGGCAGCCTAGCTTGCTCTATTTTTAGTCCTTCCCCCTCTTGCTGAAGACTGGCACCTTGCCTCTGCAGCCTGGAGGCTGGAGAACTGAAGTGTGTTCTAAATAAGACTGTAATGCATCAGAGATGAAACACACAGGGCTAAATCCTGACGCAGTACCAAGGGGCATTCTGGAAAACCCCTGCCTTGCCCAGGGCCAGGGAATGGAATGTGCTACTGAGATTGATGGCTCTGCTGACAGTGACGACATTTAACAAGTATATCTGCTTGGCAGCCATCGCTTGTTTCCTGTGCAAACCATCCCTGTATGCTCATGGAGGAGAAAAATCTGTTTATGGGCATGGCTGCAGCCAGAGTATAGGTACGAGTTAGGCAGCTGGTTTGTTGTTTGGGGGGTTGCTTAAGTGTTGCCCAAATCCCCAGTTAATACACATCAAGAGGGCTTTTTTCACATCAATATGGTTACTTTGACCACTTATACAGGTCCTTGGAGATTACAGGCCCCCAAAATTCCTGTGCAGGTCGTTTATATTTGGCCTACAGTATATAATACTATATACTGGTATAGTGTATATATATAGTATATAATTCCAGCCTTGGCCATAAAAGGTTTTTACTCCTTGCTGGCCTTTTTGGGAGGACCTGCTTCTCACTGCATAGCCTGTTCTTGCAGTCGCACAGCGTTATGTTCAGAGGACCTGGAAATGGGTCGGTGTTGCTTGATGGCAGCAGGAGTTTGTAGGGTCTTAAGGGCAGTGAGTAGCTGTCCCATGCTCTGGCCTTCATCCTCCTCAGCCACCAATAAGTCAACTGCCAGTGAAGAGGTTGAAAAGTTGTGCAGGACCCTGCAGGAAAGGACATCACAGCAGAGTATTTCTTCTCTATAATACTCAGTGTTATGCTCTTAACTAGTTGATGTTATAATTTGCTGATGTGATTCAGGACTGTTGGTTGAGCAGGGGCTGCTCATAATAGGCAGGCTGCGTGTGGCAGCCTTCCTTTGGAGACCAGCTCAACTGAACAGCGTGGTCACAAGCTGTGCCAGCTGGTCTCAGAGACAGAGACCAAGCCTGTTGCTGTTTAGCTTAGCTAAACAGCTACAGACTCTGGGACAGATGTATATGCTCCATTTTCTCTACTTCCAAGAGGTCTCCTTCTCTCCTGCCTGTACACCTCTGCCTCCACAATGTTAGTCATCATCTCCATGTCTGGGGATGTGCAGTGACAGCTGAGCTGAACCATATGGGGGCACCTGTAAGTTCCCTCCTCTCTCAAGCTTGGCAGTAAAAACAGCCTGTGCAGAATGCACAGATTGGGGTTCCCTCAGACCAATGGCTTCTTCCTCTTTTGTCAACTGTGCAGGAGGCCACCTGAGGTTGCCAATCTCTCAGGGTATTTCCCAATCAGAACATTACATCCTGACCTTCTTAAGCATGGCAGTGAAGCTGTTTTTCATCACTATGAAAAGCCCATCAGCAACATAAATAAAACAAGCATGGGCAAGCTCTCCTAGGTTGCTTGGGATTTTAGGGTTATGAAATATTTAAGGTATTCTCTGAAGCTAGAGGATGTGTGGGTTGCAGAGTGGCAGTAAAGCCTGCAGAACTGCACATCAATTGAGACCTGATTTTTTTGTGTAACAGTTATTTTTGTGTAGTAGTTATTCAGAAATAGTAACTCAGCCTGTTTACCAGATTGCGTTGTATCAGTTGCCCACTGTTCGATGACTGTTACAGTCTGGCCATTGAAATTACTCTATCTTTCAAGTAAATTACTGGTTAAGTCTCCAAGTCCCAGCTGCTTCCAGTTCTTTCTCTTACAGGCAGGGCCAGTTTACATAAAAATCCACCACTGGCAATACTTGCTTCAGACAGTATGAAGGACCAGATCATTTTGGGGATTTTTTTCGAGCAGACACTTCCATTAACACAGAAACACTACTTTCTCCTCACTCTGCACCAATGTGAATGACTATATTTGTGCATTTGTTGGGAGGGCTCAGAGAGCTGCAGCATCTCGCCCCCTTTCCCATGTCACAGATCATAATGGAGCTGTGCACCTTTGCTACTGCAGTGGCAGCTGTTTCTGGCTCTGGTGATGCTGGCATGTTGCTCCAGCCTGTCCTGCATCTGTCCACCAGAAAGAATCCAACACTAGCAACCTCCTCTGCCTGCTAAAGGCTTTTTTTCTCCTGCTCTCTTCATCTTTTGCTTATTGTATGAGATTGCTGAGACAATCTTCTCATGAGTATTTCCAGCTTGTAGGACTGTGAGGCTCAAGTTTCTAGGCAGTGCTGCAGCAACAAGGAAAAGTAACAATAAAATGTAGGTGCAGCTAATGAAATCTGTTCAGTTGCATCCCAAGGTAAACCTTTTATTTCTTTGAGTCCTCACTTTTTCTGCAGACTGACAGACTCTTTCCTTCCTATCTGTTGCTGGTGTAGCTCGAGGAGGCAGGGCTTGGCCTGTTCAGCAGCTGGGGGGAACAGGTCCTTCCCCCCTGCCTTGCAGAAGAGATGCCTGTGGCATCTCCAGAGCCGCAGCGTTTGCCCTTCCTGATGGTCACATTCCCTTCCTCCCACATCCTGCTGTTGTAGAGTGTGTGAGAAACATGAGCAGCCACACTGGGTTAGACCCATGGGCCTTCCAGACCCATAGCCTGGCTCTTCAGGGGTCCTATGCAGATAAATACATTTATTAAAATACCCTTTATAATGACAACTGCAATTTGAATTCCAAGTTTAATTTACTCCTAAAGTTGTCCTAGGCTTCCTGCTAAAATGAAGTATAAAATAGATGGTTCTATTGAATTTATGCACAGAAGCTAACAAGTGAGAATGGTGGAATGTTAATGTATTTAGAAATAAACCTCATTTTCTAACACAAGTTATTTCCACAATTTCAGTGAGAGAGACAGCTCTACAAAAATTACAGATTTATATATTAATTGAAAGAAAAGCAGTCTTGGAACAGTATCAGAACAAATACTCTATCCATGGTAGATTGCTTTCAATGGATTCCTTTCGTTTCCATATATAAATTCATATAACCTAATAGATATATCTACAGTAAGCAAATAAAGCTTTGTATGGAAAGTAACCAGATATGGTACCCAGCACTTCACCACATCCTGTCATTTAATCTGGTTGGCATGAAGACAAGCTCTTTTGATCTGTACTAACCATCTTTATCTCAGTGTAGATCTCCTTCTCCTATCTGTTATGTTAAAAAGCTTTAATCAGAGGGTTTAAGCTAGTCTTATTGAATTACATTATTTTTCCTCCCTGAAACAAAGCTACATCAAGCTCAGTTTACTTTCTTCCATGTACTTTTACATCTATGTTTTTGTTAGAAATGTTATCTTTTCAAAAAGGAAAAACAGTCTGTGTTTAGTAAGTTTAAAGCCATTCTAATTTAATTTGAGTGCAGGAAAAAAAAAACCAAAACAAAAAACCAAAACAAACCCAAACATTTCCAGAGCATTTTAATTGAAAGGTGAATATAAGTTCACCTGGGCTTAGGCTGCCCCATACCCTGTCCCCAAGCCCAGGAAACCGTATCACAACATGGAAAATTTTGGAGGTTACACTTTTCCACTGTCCTAAGTGTCACTGCTACAGGGTTTTTTTTTTAGTTCTTGAAGATGTGAGATATCCCTGTGGGTTAGCCTTGAGACTATTCTCTTTCTTATCCTGTCTAGTGGCTGGTCCACAAATCTAGCAGCCAAAGGTCTTGGGTCTTCTTCCTGGACTCACCATCCACCTTGTAATGAATCCCTGTAAACTCTATTCCTGCCCTGCTTTCCTGCTCCCTGTGTGTATCTGGTCTCTGTTGAATACCAGCAGAGATGTAAGTTACCATAAACGTGCCAGTGAATCAGGCAGCTGCCTGTATCTGTCCTTTTGCAAGTATTTGTCTTCTGATGTGCCAGAGAAAACATCAGGTACTCACCCCTCTTCCACTGAGTGGCAAGTTGAAGTAGGCAGGCAGGTACAGGCAGGCAGATGGATGTTCATGCTCCAGCTTACTTCTGCTACACCCTCTTCTGGTAACTTGCTGGGCTGCCCATAAATCAGATTGTAAATTCATTAGATGATATTGCAAAAACCACAGGCCTTACAATCATAAAACCCCTACCCTAGAAACACCTGTTATGGCTGAGGCCCTTCAGAATCAATACACATACTAACATCTCCCACTGGTCTGCTTGCCCCCACCAGGGATTTTCAGCAGTACCATCTCCTATTCTGCTTTTGAATGACTGGCCATAACTTCACTTTATACGTGCCAGACTAGGAACTGTCCTGAAATGGTCTGTGGCTTAGGTTACCCAGGCACAGACATAGCTCGCTCATTAAATACTTTAAATGGTGATGTTGCACAAATATAGACAAACGCATTTTAAACACAAGCTACTGCCTGATCAGAGGTAACACAACATTTCTGTTTAGTTTTGACACAGCAAACTGCGCCTCCACTGACTTGGTCTCATTTAAGTCTGCACTGGTTTAGCATTTCCAGCATGGTTGCTCCATCTCTAGAGGTTTAAGACAGAGACTGACACAATAAAAGGGAATGTGCTCTATGTTTGGATGTATGGACTCCCCACTAATCGTTAGGGTGGACACCTGATTAAAGTGCCTACTTAGAAAGGTTGAATTATTTACTGAAGTTTCTCTGCTGCTCTCATTAAGACTCACATTAGAAGACCAAAAGCAATTAGTGTCAGAAGAAGCTGGACTCGCAGACAAAGCAATTCTGTTGCTTTTTTTTCTCCCTTAGGATGACTATAGATGCCCATTACAATCACTATTTGCTTTTGGTCTGATTTTAGCACCTGTATTTTTATCATGCCAATGATTTATTAACCATTTTGTTACAAGTAGCATCTACCATCCTTCTTTGTACTCACATCAGATTCACAGCAAAATCATCTAAACTGGGTGGTTTTTTGTTGTTGTTTGGTTTGTTTGTTTGTTTTGGTTTTAGTCTTTTATCCCGTATAAGTATCTCTCCAAAAGTTTTTTTCAGTAGCATTTTTTGCTGGGAGTTGGGGTTGCCACAGCTGGTCTGAAAGGCTGTAGGAACAATGTTTCCAGTAACATTAAGATAACAGAATTTGGCTTGCTCTGCAAAGAACATTGAGTCTGCAGGAGTCAATATGTAGTATGTACTATGAACGAGATACATCAAAATAAAGGAGTAATTACATTAAAGATGCCTGTCACTTTGACTACTTTGGAGAAAATATTCAGAAATGTTTTCTGTTGTTTTGGGAATGATAGAGAAAAATCAATAATCATTCGAAGGCCTCTCAAATAGAATGGCTTCCATTAAGTACCAGACGGTAGTATAGCTTTTCTTGATAGTTTTTTTATATATACATACATAAAATCATAATCTATTTTCAGAGTGGCACCAGCTTAAACCAAGCAAGCAATACAGCTATTTAAAGCAGAAAATGAATGCTTTTATACCTAGCAATCCTTTGAGTGAACTGCCTCGAGAAATTCTAAGACTTATGGCACTCAGTATAACTCCAGTTAATGAAACAAAAGAATAAATCTGTAGTAGTCTGGAGCCCGTAGAGAATCTATACCAAATGTAAACCACTAGAAGGAGACAGAGAGCCACAGTGGATGATCATGAAATCCAACCTGTACTGCATTAATGCTGTACGGGGTTACAATCTTCTACAAACAAGAGTTGGTTGATCTGAACATCGATCAGCATGTGTTGCATTTTCCTTTGATCTTGTAATTGAAACAAAATATTGGGTTTAGGAAATAAGACTCTGGCAGAGACTTCTACCTAACATTTGGTAAATCAATTAGTTTATCAATCAGTTTCCCTCTCTGTATTTCCCAACCTGTGACATGTGAACACTGAGGTAAGAATGAACTAAACATATGTCTTTGTGGACTTGGTGCACTGGAAGTGCAAGGTGTTGTTTTATTTAGGAGTGCACGTCTTGCTATTCCTCTGCTACCCTTCAGGCCACTGCATTCATGATTAAAAAAAAAAATAATCTAAATTCCACTTTACCTACAGTCCATAATTCTGTACTAGCAAAAATAGACAAGATAAAATAACTAAGACTGTTTTTCAAAAATAAGAAATGATTATGTAAAATCAGTGAAACTTCATATTACACTAAAACATTAGCAGACAGTAAGGATACCATTTCCTAGCCCAGTGGTTCTACCATCTGTATGTGTCCCACAGGCAGCTGAAAGGCTCTTAAAGAATCTCTGTGTTTGCTGCTTTTATAAATGCTCGATCATACATACATATATATAGTTTTAAAGTATTGCTTTTGCAGCCATTTTTGGTTGAAACTGAAAACCTAAACTGCCAAATCTTCTGGAGGAAAAGGAGATGACAAGATGTAAACAAGTAACTGCTCCATCTGAAATCCTTAGATATGCTTCCGACTGGAAGCAGGGCAAAAGACTCCCACTTGCAGCTCATACTGATTTAATTAGAAAGGACACAGTATAGCACTTAGGTGCAAACCAACTTCTTAGAAGGAAGCTCACTTTTGCAATGTTTTAAATTGCACTGAAGGCACAAAGAAGTGCACTGAAGCTAGATAAGACCTACATTTTTAGTCCTGTTGCCCCTGCAAATACTCTTCCACTTTCCCCAACTTTGATCTCATCCTTCTTCAGACTGGACCTGTTTTTCTCTTCCTCTAAAACCCCTTATGCAGTGCAAGCCAGCTCAGCACATTCCCTTCGGGCAAACAGCCATGACTTAATCAGCCACATACACGGGCTCCTGTCCTGCGTAACCTATAGTTGAGAACAGCCCTTTCTTCAACCACACCAAAGGATTCCAGTGATCCTATCTTAATGTGCCTTGGACAGGATAGGCTGCAGACTTTGGTTACAATAAGCTTCAGATAAGACCGTGAAAAGAGGCAAAAAAAGGTCTCTGGCTTGTAATGTAAATACTTTTGATGCTGATACTGACTTCTGTTTTACTGGTTACCAGAATGTAAACCTGGAACACACAGATCTTATCTTTGGAAGCCACAGATGCATTTGCACAATCTCCCAGTCAGCAAGTTCTCGCAGTGGAGAGACATTAATCCACTGCATTTTGAACCCAGATTTATTTGCTGACATCTCCAGGGGCGGCAGCGCGTCAATTACAAGCACCGTACGAACCAGCCCGGCCCCGAGGCTGAGGGGGTGGAGATGTGAAACCGCCGGCAGAACCGCCCGCCCCCGCCGTGCCTCCGTGTCAAACGAGGGACCTCTGCCATTCGGGCACCGTCTCTACACCGAATTTGCGCCTCCCTTTTAGCCCCTGGAAGCGCTGAGGATGGGAGGGAGCCACTCCGGCTTTTCTCCTCCCACCCAAATGAGCTGGCTGCCGAAAGGCACGTTTCCCGCCTTACAGGAGCGGGCTCGATTCTTTTCGTTACAGACAGGAATTCGCCGTCATCACCGCCCCTGGCCTGTCCCCCGTATTCCGTGTGCACACGGGCCGCAGGCACAGCAGCCGCCGTTATCTGGCGGGAGGCGACACCCCCCACGGCCACCGCCCGTCCCCCGGTGTCGCCCAACGGCGGCCACGCGAATGGCAACTCCCGCCCCTCGCGTCAGCGGCCCCGCCACCGACGTCATCGCTGCGCGCCGCAGGCCCCCCCCCCTTCGGCGCTTGCCCGCCCTACCCGCGGCGTGTCGGCTTTGGCCGCCTGCCCGAAGGTAAGAGCGGCTCGTCCCGCCTTTCCCCGGTCTTCGCTTGGGGTTGCCCGGGCGCTCCCCGCACCCCGCGGTGGGCCTGCCCGCCTCTCCCCTGCCCCGCAGCCGGGTGGTAGCTCATCGGGTTCCGGGGCGGCGGGCCTGGGACAGGGCGGTGAAGGTCTGGCGTTGGGCGAGGGGGTGTTACCCGCACTGCCGAGTCCCTCCGGGGGGTTTTGGGGTTTGTCAGACGCGTTTGAAAAGGAGGGAGGTGCGTGGTCGGGACCTCGGGTCGTTGCTCACAAGGGGGTTACCTCCACCCGGTAGGTGTTCAGTGTGTTGAGGATGGAGGCCGAGGTGAGAGGGGACAGAGGCTGGTGTCGGGCCCCGGCCGTGTGCTGTGAGCAGCAGGCCCCTGGGGGGTACAACCCCGCTCCTTTAGGAGACCTTGTGACCGAACGCTTTTGAGGAGCGGTTTTAGATGCTGAAATGCTACTTTACCAGGTCTCTAAAGGATCAGTAAGGTACTTCTTTCATAGAGCCTTCTCTGGAGACTGTCAAAATCCACCTGGATCTGTTACTGTGGTAATCTTGCTCCCCAGAGGTCACTTCCAACCCCTACCATTCTGTGTTAAAACAGGGGATTTTTGGTTATAAACTGTTGAGAAAGCCTCACCTTGCATACATATCTACTTCACCTGGTGTGTATGTGAGCAAAGAACCTGTGTGTGGCCGAAGAGCTAACCTAGGCTTCCAGGGTGTTGAACAGCTCACGTTGTTCTGTTGTCAGCATCCCAAATGCACAGACGCCCCTTCATTACTTCCCAGAACTGAGGGTCCCCTTGTGTGTGATGCCCATTTTCTTAGTGAGAATAAGCACAGTTCAGTGTATTAATTGTTTACTCATTAAAAAGAAACTATGGACTATAGGCTTTTCAGCTGGAGTCATGCCCTGAAGATGATTGTGTCTTAGGAGGGCTGTACTTTCGTCAAGGAACAGTTATGTTCCTATTGAAAGTAAAATAGTGTTGCAGCTTGAGCCTTAAGGACTTTGCAACTGTAAGAAGAGTGTGTTTTTCAAAGAGAAGATACAAATTGTGCCTCCAGGCCGCAGTTAAAATTCTTCATCAGTGCTCTTTTCTCTTAGCAAGAAAGAAATCAGACAACACTTAACACAAGGCTATACCTCAGCATGTGAGAAATTTGATGGTTAGAATTCTTGGGCTTCTTTTCTGAAATGGAGTACAGAAACCACACAAACCTTTCTGATAAGCACATTTCTCTTTAAAGTGGTTTAAGATTTTTAGAATCAATTCTTCACCTTTGCACAGTTGCTCTGCTTTTCACGCAAACTACCTGTCTTTACTAAAGACTGGGGGTTTGTGTTTATTTGTTTTTAATGGCAGCAGTAGAAAATTGTAGGATGTGTACGGAATGGAATGGTGAGCTGAGGAAACCATCCGTCCCTTTAAATGAATAAACAGTGCACTGGAATGGTACTGGTCACCACAGTCCAGGTAGATACTGCAGAACTAGAGCTGGAAAGGGCAGCCAGAAAGAAGAAACAAAGGTGACTGACTGGAGTCAGTATGAATGAAGAGTGTGAAGCTTGATAGTGTTAACTTCAGAGATGATGCCAAGGGGATGTGTCAGGCTGTGGTAACTGCCATGCCCTCTCTTCCTGTGCCAGGCCAGAGTGCAGCTCTGTTCTCCATCCTACAATGTTGGTTTGGTTGGTTTTTTTCAATCCCCATGAAAACTCCATGTCCCTAAATGAATTTTCCCTCACTTCTGTGATTTTTGCACATCCCTTTTAATGGTGATAGTAGTCAGCCTCCTTTTTGTCAGTTTATCAGCTCTTAAATTCTATTTAGGGGATAGGTAGAAAAGATTTTCCCTGCTTTATTCCTGCATCAGTAAGATTGATGGTAATGGTTGGAACAGAATATCTCACTGTTGCTATGTCACATTAAACCAAAAAATATGTGAAAATGCTTCTAATAGCTAAACAGACTCTTGTTAGCACAGTCAATGAATAGCAAAAACCAGGTTAGGGTCCCCACTCTGAACAGTAGAGAAGGGTTCTACTTGAAGCGCAAATAGCAGAACTGGGATTCTGATGAAAGGAAGTACTTTTCACATGTTCTGGGACTAGTTGCTAAAGAAAACAAGAGGTCAGCAGTTCAGAAGGATTAAAAAACTCATTGGCTTTAATTTTGGATGTTCATGATGCTGATACCAGTGGAGTGTGGCAGTAAATTTTAGAAGAGGTAGGAAATTCTGTGGTTTAGAGCATACAGGTGCTACAGCCTGGAGACAGGTTATTTCCCATTCTCCCTGAGCAGTGTTCTGGACACACCTAAGGAAAGCTGGTTTTATCACTGTGCTTGGTGATGGGTGTGCTTGTAGGTTGACTAAGAGGCAGGGTATATTGGATTTGTTCAGAAGAGGAAATGACTATGTGACTAAAGATAGGTATTCTAGGACAGCTGATTATAGAGAATAAACATGTTTTATGAATCATGCAGATCAAATTGAAGGTTTCCATCAAAGTTGGTTTGTGTGGGCAGAGATGGGGCTGTAGTGAATACAGGTTAAGCCAAGCTAAGATACCTATTTTCTCATGTGTTACCCACAATGGCATGAAGTGTAAGTGACCCTCAAAGGTATTATTTCCCTTTACATTTTAATCTTCTTTTAAGATAGATCAGAGCAAACTTTGCAAATCCTTTGAGGCTTAAGAGACTTTTTATCTCTTAGTGACATCAGCAGAACTCTGCTGGCTGTGAGCTGTTTTGTAGGGTTGAGCCTAGCTTTAAAACAGGGTTAAGAAGGATCACTTGGCTCTTGCCCATTTGTAATGGGTGCATTGGGTGACCACCGTGGCTTGAGTTGGGATGCTTTTAAAGCAATCAAGATAAGCCTTTTGGTACATACTTTGTATTTCACAGTAGGCTTAATTACTTCTGCAGTGGAAATCTTTCTTGCAAACAAGAGTTTGAGTTGGGGTTGCAAGAGCGCTCTGACCCATTGTACTAGACGTGCTCTCCAGCTGCCCCAGGCTGGTTTGAAAGGCATCAGTAGCAAAACAGATGTGGACACAGTGGTGACTAATAGATAACTAAGTATCTATTATGCAGCAATACAATTGAGAATGTACTTAGAACTATCATCGTGTACACAACCACAGATTGTGCTCTGCATCGTGTTTTTACTTGATATAGAAAATGCTATATTATGCTTATTTCCTTTAGACTTCCCCATTATTCACATGTCAACCCAGCAAGTATTTTCATAACTTATCTGAATATTGTACTGCCCTTATTTTATTTTTTTAAATGGGATTTCTATGCCAAAAAACCAATTTGGTTGAAAAATAATTCAACAGAGAAAATGTTATAATAAATGTGAGCTTCAGGAACTGTATTAAATTTCTGCTTCTTCAGAATATATATATATATAACACTTGTAAAATTTTCGTTTAATAACTGAAACAGAACTATTAAGGGCCTTTAGGTGTGTTTAGAGAATCACTTAGTTGCTCCCATCTTTGGCTGTGTCTGTCTGCAGGTGTGACCGTGCAGTCTGTGTGTTGATTTTGGCAGTAGGCAAAATCCGGTGTACATGTTTTCTAACGTAATGTAAATTTGCTCTTGTTGCTTTAATGTTATCAAAACTATCTTAGGCTGTTGACTGCTGCTTTATTATTGGCATGTGCCAACTCAGTAATATATCCTGCTTAGAGATTAGTAATGCTGAAACAACAGTGTAATGAAAAGAGAGAGGTCCCTACGCAGCAGGAGTGGGAACTTGCTAGTTCCTGTTGAAATGAGCAGAAAACACAAGTTCAACAAATTCTTCCCTGTCACTGGGCAGAAGGAGCACACTTATCAATGAAAAGTACTGAAAGGGGCTGGTGTGCAGCCCTTGTTTCATTGAAGGCTGATGCTTTTTTTTTTTTTTTTNTTTTTTTTTTTTTTTTTTTATCTTTCCTTGCTAATTGATAGTCAAGTAAGTAACTGTGATATGAGGGCAGACTTCTTTCTTTCTGGTTCATGAGTCAGCAGTCATATATTTTGGACTGTATCTGTTATCTTTCTATCTTCCTGTTCTTTCTCTTCCTCATTCTTAGGTCTGGCTTGGGATATTGGAAAGAGTATCATATATGCTTTAGTGACTGGTTATCGTAGCAACTGCTGTAGCTCAGGTTAGTTCTGATTGAGAACAGATTCCTGCCAAAAGTTTTGGTTGGATGGAATTTTTTTTGTTCGGTTTGTTGTTTGTTTTTTTTTTACTTTTATTCCTGCTGTTTCTGGATACGCTGATAAAGGTAGAGAGAAAAATTAGAATTTATCACTATGTTCATGCCTGTCCCATCAAATAAAGACCATGGTAAATTAGGTATTGTAGTGATGGTAAACTCTGTAGATGATTGTTGGATTGGATTACACATCTCCCCCTATAATGTAGGTATAGTAAATGAATATTGACAGATACCTAACCAAGCTTAACTATATTAACAGCTAGGAAAAATCTAGTTTCTTCTGTAGCTTTGAGTATTTTTAATGCTGTATTATAGGACTAAAAGTTAACAACAATCATTGTTTCAGGATGCTTTTAATCAACCTAGAAAGGGTGAATATAATGCAGGTTGAAAGGACAGAACAAAACAAAAACAATACTATCATATGTGGGAGACATAATGGTATTTTGCCTTTCTGTGGGCAGCATCTTGTAGGTCCTGTTCAGCTTTCTTGTTTAGGTCTCTGCTGCAGCTGACAACCAATTATTTCCATGTGTGAGTTACATTCTGCGGTAGAAAAGGATCCTTCAACATGTCATGGTTAGCATTGTGATTCTGTACTCGATCTGAAAACTTGCTCTGACCAGGATGCAAAGCCGTGTCTGAGGAGGATTACATTATTGTGCAAGTAACAGCAGTGAAACTGGCCTTGTTAAGTGGCTGATCGTATTTCTGGAATCATGCTGGTGTGGTTAAAACTAGAGTTGTGAACAAGCTTGAGTAACTTCAAACTGTTTTTCTTCCCAGTCTTCCTCCTGTTTGACCTCCAGGAGACAATATAAATAAAAAAGAAATCTTTCTCACACATACCATGCTATTGCCAGGAAAAGAGAAAGATCGAATTGTTATCTAAAACAAACTCCAGTGATGTGACAGCTGTTTGCTGTTTCCTAGCTGTTTGGTGTTTCCTTGCTGTTTGCACTGGCTGTGTTGCTTGGTGTTCATGTGTGAAGTGCAGTTTCTTCACCTTACCCTCCCACCCTCTGCACTCGGCGGCTGGGTAGTGGGACTGTCACACTAATACTGAGGAGGAAGGACTGCAGTGATAAGCTGCTCCTGCTGTTCTTGATGTACCTCACCAGATAGGCAGGAAAAGTATGGATTTCTTCTTTCTTTATAAAGTTTCAGAAGTCGTTGCTTAATCAGTAGAAGTTGTAGAAAATAACACAGCTTTAAGTGCCATTAACTCCCCAAGGTAAATCCCATATGATCTGAGAGGAATTAATGGCACCAATTGTACGCCAGCAGTGAGAGGGCTTGGCAGGAGCTGTGCCGTCTTACCTTGAATGCTGGGATCCAAAAAGGAGTGCTTTGGGATTTTCCATGTATTTGCTTATTTCACAGTTCCTGTGCATAGATGTGTCTACAAGATTTCTAGAGTATTCTGAAATTCCCACATCAACTCGGCTTTGTTACTGGTAGAATTATACTGCAGACTGTAATACCCCATAGGGAATTCAGAAAAACTGGATGCTGGGTTCACAAGAAGAATTTCTTGGTCCAACTGCTAATTTTATCAGTGGAAGATGTAACTGAGCCTGCCATAACCAGCACTGCACGACCGCTTTAAAGCTGAAGTCATGTCTGTTGCTAAGACAGGCTGAAGCCATATCTCCCTTGGCTTTTTTTCAATGTCCTGCCTGTTAACTTGGTGGTGGTTCTTTATGTATTGTGATTTATAAAGCACTTCTTTTAAACAAGCAAATAATTTCTTTCTGTCACAGGTCATAAAAGCTAAATACTGGTTTGGGACACTTACAAGAATAGGCACTGCAGTCATGTCATTTGTAATGCTCCTTCATACCACTTTGCACAGCAGTTAGGAGATGCACCTGAAATGACAGGACCTTTAACTGTGTCACTGTTGACAAGAGCTGACAGAACTCTTCAGAAGAAGGCATTTCTTACATTTGATGAATGAATGCTAATGCTTTGAATTGTAAAATAGT
>VYZU01081994.1:0-15043 GCA_013401355.1 Ceyx cyanopectus | reverse complement strand
TCTGTGAGCTGTGCTGCTCTGGCAGCGGCCACGGAGCAGCTATGCGGGAATTCTGTGCTGTCTGTGCCTTGCTCTGCTCTGCCTGTCACAGCACCATCTGCTGCCTGCAGCCACCACCGCTGCTACCTCCAAGACACGGAGATTCTGCTTTGTTTACTCCGCAGAGTTTTTTAGAGTGATATATGAAGTGCTTAGGTTCGTCCACTTTTTTTTTTTTTTTTTTTTTAATGCCAAATATAAAAGCGATTTTCCTGCCCCTTTATTTTTACCAATTGAAATTTGAACTGTTTGGCTGGTTTTGGGTTTTGTTGGTTTGGTTTTGGTTTGGTTTTGTGTTTGGTTGTTTGTTGTTTTGTTTTGATTGTTTCTTGATTGTTTGTTTCTTGTTTTGTTTTGTTTTCCCAGGGTTTGTTTTGCATTTGATTAAGCCTCAATATTTTCAGTGAAGAGTGACTTCCCTGAATGTTTTCCCAGCTGAAGGAAAATACCTCAATAGAAACTTTCCAGTGTGCTTCTTGACCTGAGTTTTCCACAAGCCACCTTCAGCCTTAGATCTGTGCACTTGCCCTTTGCATCCATCTGTTGCTCCTGTCATGATTTATTTGTTATTTTGCACAGCCATCAGAAGTGAGTCTTTTTTTTCTAAAAATGTTTCCTTCAGAGAAGATTGTATTAGACATTCCCTGGGAAGCTGTCTGTCTTGGTTCCCCCTCCTAGGCTGAAGGTTTTGCAGTACTTCAGGAAGGAAAGTGAGGTTAGAAATACCATTCTTAGAGCATTTTTTAATGGATCCTTTTACACCTGGCCCCCTGTTCTGCAGCACACGGCTTTTACAGTTGTGCCTTACTCAAAAAAACTGCTTCCTGATGAGATATCCTACTGGGATTTGGTGGATGTCTAAAGCAAGTTGTCCTGCATACCCCCAGCCAGCCCCAGGACACACAGTTCTTCACCTGCCCACAGCATCTCTGCAGTGCCATGAGCCAGGGAGGAGCTGGGGGAGGTGGGATGATGTGTCCCACATGCAAGGGTGTTCTGTACCCTGGTGCAATATCACTTGATGGTTCTGACTGACTGTTCAGCAAGCTCAGTAGTACTGTGGCTTCCCGACTGAGTAATCTGCCAGTCCTCAGCTCATTGCAGACCACTGAGTGAAATAGGCCATGTTCCCTGGAAGCCCTTTCCTTCTGTTTTTCAGCCTGGTCCATGAGATGTTCCCTGGCCCCAGGCATCAATGAGCTCTTTGTGCACAGTGCACTGATAGGCAAACAGAATTCCGGGTCTTTGGCAGATTTTCTGATTGCACTTAGTGGATAAAGAATTACTCAGTCAATAGGGCTGAGTTTATACTGGGCTGGGAAAGTTCACCAGATGTGTGTGCCTGCTGTTCTCACCACACTGATGGCCTTCTGCCCAGAGACCAAGAGGTTAATGACCACATTAAGGCCTTTATCACCTCTGGTGGATGCAGGGGATAAAGGCTGAGGCAGAAGGG
Organism: Ceyx cyanopectus; assembly: GCA_013401355.1. Lineage (NCBI taxonomy): Eukaryota > Metazoa > Chordata > Aves > Coraciiformes > Alcedinidae > Ceyx > Ceyx cyanopectus. The sequence goes on along the minus strand of VYZU01081994.1, from coordinate 13,548 downwards.
CCTGGTGGGACCCTCCAGAGCTATATGCTTCTGATCCCATCCTGTGCTTTCTCCTGTAGGCTAACAATTCATGCAGAGTGCCCCATGCACCTGGAGGACTTCCCGATGGATGTGCATGCTTGCCCACTGAAATTTGGAAGCTGTAAGTACCCTGATCAGCCTCTACAAAGAGGTAGGTAGAGAGCTAAAGAACAATCCTTTGTGTGGCTCACGTTTTCCAGTGTTTTAGTAATGGTGTTATTAGTTATTGATAATGATTCAGTGACCAGAATTTGCTTCTGGTGTCTCATACAGGTAATTCTTGCCATTGTCAGAAATGAGCAGCAAGTTAATCTGTAGTCAGTCCAGGTTCACAGGATGGGTTAGACACCTATAGTTTTACTGTAACTTTGTTAGGGAACTGGGAAGAGCAGCTTTCCATTACCCTCCCTGCCTTCTGTGGGCTGCATCTTCATCACTGCCTCATCAGAACCATCACTGGTGGGAAACTCAGAGATACTTTTCCGTAATCATAAGATCATCTTGAGGGGCAGAGATTTTGGAAGATAGCAGTGATGTCTTCTGCAAGTTGTCCTGTCCAGCTTCCCTACCTCACTTCTGCCAATCCTGGGAGAGCCTGAAATCTCTGGTTGCTCTGGCTCCATGCCCCAGTGAGGCTTACACACCGTCTGCTGTTCTTCAGTCTGTCAGGCAAGGTGTTCTCAAGTTAAAGTCTAAAAAACTCTGTGAATCTCAGTCCCAACACACAAGGTTCTGATTTAGGGAAGATTTGCAGGCTGCTGATAACACTGAAAGATGCTCCCAGCCTCCCAGATTCGCAGCTGTTCATCTGTCTGGGCTTCCCATACCGTGCCTAGGAGCAGGTTCCTTCTTCTCTCCTGTATACAAGTTAAATTTATTTTGGTTTTATTTCTAAATTAAGTGGGAACCAAATTCCAAGCCTCTGTTTCACCATAATATGGAAATAATCTCCTAGGACCACTCTGCCTGGAGTCTCTTCCAGGTCCAATGAACTGAGGACCACTCTCAGTTTATGTTTGCGTTAGTGGAAGAGTTACCCACCTCTAACTAAATTATAAGACCCCCACCATCAATCTCCCTTCTGGACTCTAAGAAAACAGAGTAATCACAACCTTTCTAAAGTGATACTTCCTTCCTGTAGCCATTTGGGAGTTAACAAAGGAGAAAGTTGAAAAGTTTGACTGACATCAGAAGAAATCATATTTATCATGTGCATCTGCTCCTCTGCCTCCTGAAAAAATGCATGCATGAAACTGAATTATTCAAAACTACTGCAATAGAGCTATTTCTTGGGCAGCTCTTAATTAAATGTAGAATTATTTGCTACAAGATATCATTAAGGAAAATAAAATAGCAAGCCTTAGAGAATGATGTTAAATGACCTTGTGAGGAGGGAAATAAAATCTCATACCCCAGGCCTAAACTCTGGGATTATTATAAACCTTGCAGAAAGGCAGATTACTCCACATCTAATTGCTGCTAATATTTCTTGGTGAGGAAAAGATATTAATATTCCTGTTTCTGCTGGAATATTCTTTAGGGGTCTTCTGAGTATTTGTACTGATTTGGTCTCTGAATGATGAGTAGTGACTCAAGCAGCTCAGAGAACTGCCCATAATAAACATCAGTATGGCTTTTGCTAAAGCACTCCTTCACAAAGTATCTGAGCTCACCTCTCCTGTGTAGGATTAAACTAGTGTTTGCATCAAAAAAAAACCCCATCAACAGCTGGAAGCTGCTTATTTGCAAGAAGCTCAGAGTGGGTCAGATTTGTAAGTAGAAGGACAGTGCCAGAGCCAGATGCATGCTGTTCATAGGATAGGCAAATTTGCCTCAATAACCACCTTCAAGTGATCCCCACAACCTGAATAGCTCACCAGTGACCTACTGTCCCTTTGCCACCATGGCAGACACCCAAAGAGAGCTTGCAGAAAATGTAAAGGCATCAGGCATTTCAGCTGCCCTCCTGCATCATTCCTGCAACCAGGTGCAGTGGAGATGGTGGCTTTACCTATCCCCATGCTCCCTAGAAGATGGATGTGTGCAGCAGACAATAACTGTTTCTAAACCAGTCGTAGGACATTTGAAACTAGGCTAGCTGAAGATGTTCCTGAAGTTACCAGCTCCACCAGGTCAGAGCTGTCCCTCTTTGGATTGGACTAGACTGCATTGCAGGTTAGATATTGAGCACAACTAAACCAGCTTCATACGTTCCAAGTATCCATGCCATGCCTGTGTGACAGCAGAAACACTTCTGTCCCAGACAACTAGATATGGAGACAACTGTATTTTCAGGGATGATGGCAATGAGACTGTTGGCAAATTTACTTCACTGAGAGCAACAGGGGTTGAACCACAACACCTAGAGCAGAAGCAGCTGCTCGTCAAGGTGGAAAAGCATGGGTAGAACTATATAAAGCTGAGCCTGAAGGAGGATGAAGGTCTCCAGAAGCATGATGAGAGCTGGAAGTAGGTGTTGGAAAAGCAGAGCGTTGCTCATCAGGTGAGAGGTGCCAGCCTGCATCAGGACTCCAGGCAGCATGCTGGTGTGCTGGCAAACACTGGCCAATCACCCAAAACACTCCCCTCACTTCCACAGTGCCTGCTCAGTATGTGACAGGTTTGCCAAAGCCTACAGTGCACAGTTAGCAGTGGCTGTTTTAAAAAGATTGGAGAAATTTTGTTCTGCAAAGCAGGAGTTGGGACATGTCTGTAGCAGACATAACCCATTGCTTGACCTGACTCCAGCCAAAGAATTCCTTCATGTCTGCATAGTAGAAGCTGGTGTTAAAATGATTTAAATTCTAGTGAACTTTGTTCTTGCCTGAAAATCTGCTGCAAAGTGGTTATGGCAGGAAACTTGGGCATTATAGGGAGCAGTCAGGAGAGACTCAGTTTCTGGATACCACAGGACTGACAAAGCCAAGAGCATGCAGGCACTGTTGGGAAGGGAGTGGCTATGAGAAGAATCAAGGGTTTGGTCACAAAGGCTTGTGAAGGTGATGGTGACTGTGTGTGTTCGAGAGAGGTGCTTGCACACCTAAGTGGGACAGATGGGATAGAGGGGAACATGCATGCTCCTGGAAGGATGCCCTGGCCCCGAGCCTGACACTACCACATGCAACAGCCCAGTGGCACTTGCCTGTTTCTTTTGAGACACGTGGACAGGCTTTCTCAGCCCTGCCTTCTCCTGCTGCCTGGTGCATTGGCCTGGAGGCTGGCAAACACAGGATCGTGCAAGAGAAGAAGCATCTTGGTGGGGGGTCACCTCCAAATCTGAGCCTTGTAGAGGGTTAGTTCTGAGTTAGGGTAAAGAGGTAAGGGTAAAGATTTTTTTTTTTTCTTTAATCTAAAATTCAATCTGATTTGTGTTTAGTCTGTCTCACTAGCATGTCCTAGCATGGCAGGACTATGTCTGTTCTGCTGCCTCAGAAGCCTGCTGGTCTGGACACCTTCCTATCTTGTTTCTGCTTGGAGCCAGCCCTTGCAGAGTCAACACATCAATGGGACGGTGTGTTTCTCATCAACAGTGTTCTCCTCCCTCTTCCAGCTTTCCCAAAACCCCAGTTCTCTTTTGCTCATTTAGCAAGTTGCTTTGGGCTTGGGCCATGCTTGGCTGTGCTCAGTCATGTGGCCCTAAGGAGTGTGCAACGGGATTAGTTTGGCTACAGGCTCATTTTTGGTATATTTTAGGTCAGGCAGCAGTACAAAACTCATTCTTTCTCCTCTGCAGATGCCTACACAAAGACAGAGGTGATCTACACCTGGACACTGGGGAAAGATAAATCAGTGGAAGTAGCAAAAGGTGGATCTCGTCTAAACCAGTATGACCTGCTGGGCCATGTTGTTGGGACAGAGATGGTTCGATCCAGCACAGGTAACTGTGAGACCACGATGTGTGTAATGAGTGGGCTGAACACACTGTCAGACAAGATGGACTTGGAATTCCATCATTTGGCATAATTATAGAGGCAGTACCTGTGGGCAGTGAGCTTCACAGTATTTCCTAAGCCATATGCTGTTGGAGAATATGTCTAGGGACATCTGTAGAAGTCACCAACAGGCAGTAAAGAGTTTAGCTTTTCGTAGTTTCCACTGAAAGAGCCTTATCACCCATACCCTCTAGAAAATGGTTTTCAGGCATCTAAAAATTACCTGTTTTGTGGACAATTTGCCCCACCTTGCCCAGCTTGTTCTTGGTATTGTGAGTTCATTTCTCTCTAATCCCTTTACAGTCACTCAGGAAAGGGCTGTGGGCAGGGGAGACAAATGTAGCATAATGTTCAATGTGATTTTCACTGCATCTGCTTACACAAATTTTATCATAGCTAATAAAATATTGTCCCAAAGAAATGTTTCCTCTGATTAATGACCAGTATTAATCATCTTTATCTTCCATCTGCTGCTCCTCCCTTCCACTCTGAATCCAGGTACCAATGGGTTCTGTTATCTCATGTGTGTCTTTTTTTTTTTTTTTTTTCTTATGCACCAGTATTTCTCATTTGATGATATTTCCTCTCTGGTGCACTTGATTTTAATAGTGTCTGTCTGTAACAACTCATAGCACCTCCTTTGGAGAAATGTGGGGAATCCAGGTAGCTAAATGTCATTAATACTTGGCCCGTATCTCTATTTAAGTTGTAGTAAAATGTACAGATTAATTACCTAAAGTGCAAGAAAGCTGCTGAAGGCTCCTGTGTGTAATGATTTAGCAGACCCACGCTCACAACAAAAAGACACAATAATAAAAATTATATGCCAAGCTTTCAGTGGAGGAATAGGACATTCAGGGAAAATACGGACAGCAGCTTCTTTGGTTTACAGGCCAGATTTGTAATGACAGAACTTGCCCTGATTTTTGAGATTATTACAGTGAGGAAAGGCATATTAATATATTAATATACTGGGTGACACCTGCCAGCACCAATGCCACACGGGCTTCGAGCTCATCTCAGAACATCAGAGTTAGTTCAGAATGGAACTTGAGCTTTTTGGAGATGGGTTGGTGGGTCACATAACCCCACCCTGGAAAGCACTGGTGGCTCAGCATGTCTAACTGGTTGTCTCTGCAGGGGAGTATGTCGTCATGACCACACACTTCCATCTCAAGAGGAAGATTGGATACTTTGTGATCCAGACCTACCTACCCTGCATTATGACAGTCATCCTGTCCCAGGTGTCCTTCTGGCTTAACAGGGAGTCTGTTCCTGCCCGAACAGTTTTTGGTGAGTCTGAGAGCACTGAGGCATCCCCTCAGGGGAGGAAGGCAAACAAAAGATGGGAAACAGACTGAGCATCAAAGCTGGTCTTCCCCAGGCCTCAAGTGACATCAGTGAAGCTCCTGCCATTTCCCCGAACAGCTCTCAATGTCTTCCCAGTGCCCTTGCTTCCACTGAATAACTGAAAAAATACTCCTATCCATGTTTCTGCTGCAATCCAAGCCATAAATATTAACAGTAACAAGGTATTGATTATTTAATTATAGGCATTTGTCTGTGTTTGCTAATCTATATTGGCTTTTGAGTCAAGGAGAGGATAGTTACATGGGGAGGCATTTAAAGCTCTACCTTTGAAATTGCTAATGTGCCCCTGGTCAAAGCTCCACATAACAAGTTTCTGGACTGAGGCATTATAACTGCATGGTAAATATGTTATTATTATCTACTTCAGCTGATTTCAGGTCCTCTCTCCAAGGTAGTGTCAGGCTGGAATTGCTTATATATTAATAGTTTTTACAAACATTTAGTAACAGAATTGCCTCTTGCTTCTCTGCCAAGACCTTTAGTTGAGGATCTATACACATATATTCACAGGCCACATGTGATACTGCAGGACTGCATTTCCTGGAAATCAGTGCCCAGCATATACTTAACAGAGAGTGTATTTGACAAAAGTCACCAAGTAGAGGGAGGATATATGGTACCACCTGCTCTTGTTTTTGAATGAGACAGAAAGTGGTGTGGATTCAAAGATCATAAAACATTCTTTCTGTAGCAAGAGTCATGACAGAAATATTTCCACAAACTCAGCAAGGCTGATGTCCTCCATTCCAGACCCTGTCTGCAGGCCTGGCCCTTGTTCCCATGCTGTGGACTGGAATGGGATGCAGGGTGGTTCTGCACCCTCCTAAATGAACCAGAAGGGAAACTTGGTTTTTGTGTTCACTGGGGCTTGTGAAATGTAGGTCATGAACAAGCTTTAATATTTACAGCTGCCCCCAACTTCTCCCTGTTAGCCACAGGTTTCCTTTTCTTCCTCAGTGAGGCAAATCCTGCAGCTGCAGAGAGATGGGTGATCAGCACTACCTAACTGGTTTGCACAATCCAGACTGTAAGAGATGCACTGAATGGTGATAACAGTGAAGAAGTAATACATTTACTTTCTGTTGTTTTCATCCATCAAAATGGAAAAGAGGGGACTCAGAAATCTCATGGGAAATAAGACCATCCAGGCACGTAGAGAGTTATCAGTGAACTTTCCTCACTCATCTATCTGTGAATCATTTGCAGCTAAATCCACAGAGTGTACCTGGACCTCATATCTGTCCAAGCCCCAGATGGGCTGTTACATCTGCATCAGTCCTGGAGTATCTCTACACTCCTGACACTGGGAGTGACCCCTTCTCTGAGGATATTTGATTCCCTCCTATGTTCTCTTTGATTTTCAATTAGGCAGGTTTCCTCAAGTAGCAGCTCAGATTGAGCAGTGAAGAGCTGACTGAAAAATTAAATCCTACCTTTGTGAAAAATGTCTTTGCTCACTAATTGCCTTGCTTTCCTATTAAGAATATGAGAAATCCAATTGTTTATTCTGTTGTTTGTTTGGGTTTTTCTTTTCCACTCAGAAATTATTGTCAACTGTATTATTGAAACTCTTCATTTATCAGATGTACGGCTTAAAGGAATTGAAGTGTAGTCAATATTTTAATAATTATTTAAATGAAGCTTTAGCACAATTTTTTGGAAAAATGGATAAAAATGGTTGCTTGCTTTATTGAAAAAAAAAAAAAAAGCTTTAAAAGGCATTTTGCAGCAGAGAATTTTTTTTAATATGAATCACTGTGACACTCTGTCAGCTTGGGCCACTGATGGGTGCCAGGCCACACCAGCAGGGCCTAGGATCCCAGGTGTCCATCCATGCAGATCAAACAACACTACTTTCAAAATATTGAGAGAACCACATTGCATGAGTGGACAGTTTCTGGTCCTCAGTTAAGTTCCCTACCATCTATCTATCTATCTATCTATCTATCTATCTATCTATTTTTCTTTTTTATCTATTTTATCCTTTTTACTGCTATTATTATTTTACTGCTATTATTATTTTTATTTTATTGAAAAAGCAACCAGAGGATTCTCCATGGCATATGCTACATGAGGGATCTGGGTCTAACATCACACACCTGCTAGATGAGGATTTGAATGTGGGTGCCTACGTATGAGCCAGGATTCTTTTATAATGACCAGAGATTTAGTTGATGGAGTTTGAGCAAGATTAATTTCACCCTAATGCAGATGTTTGACATTGATTATATGAATTGGAGATACTCAAAACTGAACCAAAGAAGGCCTTAAGCAACCTAAGTTGGCCCTGATTCGAACAGGAGTTGGAGAAGATGACTTCCCTTCCAACCTGGACTGTTTCATTGTTCTCTGAACTGTACCACAGCTCGGGGCTGGGTAAGGGTCCCTTGATCACAACGGAGATGTGCTCCACATAGCTTAGAAGATGGCTCCTAAATTGACATAATGAAAATGCCCACTCCGTGGTTGGAGAAGCTGGGTGGGCACGAACGTGCGGCCTCACGCCTTCCTTGTCTCCTGCTGTGTTTCCACAGGCGTTACCACTGTCCTCACCATGACCACACTAAGCATCAGCGCAAGAAACTCGTTACCCAAAGTGGCGTACGCGACGGCCATGGACTGGTTCATAGCCGTCTGTTATGCCTTTGTGTTTTCTGCGCTGATCGAATTCGCCACCGTCAACTACTTCACCAAGCGCAGCTGGGCTTGGGACGGCAAGAAGGTGCTGGAGGCCCAAGAAATGAAGGTCAGCCCTGTGGCCAAGGCTAGGGAGGAGGGGGTGGTGAAGAAGCGCTGCACGAAGGAGCTGCGCTGGGGACAGAAGTGGGTAACATGCAGCCCTGCAGCACTCGGGAGGCTGGATGCTACGTACTGGGATCCCCAGCTCAGGCCTTGACTGGAGCGGTTCTTGAGGGTGGAGGAAGGAAGGGCTTGGAAAGCTGGTTGCTGTGCTTGACTGGAGGAAAACACCCTGGCATGACTGCTCATTTTTCACTCTGTCCTTCTGCACAAGCATTTGCCAGTGCAAGAATGAATGCGTGCATGTTTTGGTCTTTCTCTACCAGTGATCTCCTCACTCGTTTCTTCTCCCTCCAATCCACAAATACCCCACTCCTTGTCTCTAGCAAGCCACGCTAAACCAATTATGTCATGAGATGCCAGCCTTGCCAATGGAGATGGTCCCACCCTGCTGTCCCCACTGTGGCTTGCATCCCTGCCTGTAGGTCTCTGCTGGCATGAGCAAGCATGGTGTAGTGATGAGGAGGTCTAACACTAGTGCAGTTGCCCACAGTTGCTGCCAGTGGCTGCTTTGTAAACTGAGGCAGAGGATGGGTGGGAAATGAGAAATTGGAAGTGGCAACTGGCAGTGAATTGCTGCCTGGTTACCAAGTTTTCCATTCTCACTTGGAATCAGTCTCTCTGGCAGCTTCCTTCCTGACAGCCACTACTACCCCTGCTCGTACCCCCTTCCTCCTAACATTTCATCTTAACTGTGCATCACTGTAGCATGCTGCTTCTTGTTTATATTTATGGAATAATTTGAAAATCAGCTTTGTGGTTTGTTCTTGATTCTGGATCCTTTATGCTTTTCTCCTTTGCATTTTAATGCATTGTTTAAAATTGTTGTGGGACTGTATGCAAATAGTTGACAGAATTTCAGTAACTTTTGGAAAGACAACAGCCGGTCATCACTTTGGTGTGGAGATGAAAGCAGATGAACCACAGCCATCACTGGGTGTTGAATGGCTCTCTCTTGTGTATCTTGGACTCTCTCTGTTTGCTTTTGCAGCTGTGGTCTGAGCAGCAGACATATGGCAGAAAGGTGCAAGAGGAGGCCAGTTGATGGTCTTCTACTTCCTTCGTAAAAATAATGCTAATCTGGCCTCTAGAGGTGAGAGAAGTCTTTCTCAGGTTATTGGCATGAGGGAAGAATCAGAAAAGGTCCTCAAAGCAGCCCTGTCCTTTTCAGGGATAAAGTCAGGATTCACACTGCCTTGGGTAAAGCCACAAAAAAAGCAGCAAAGGCTCAAAAGCTTTGGATTGTCACAGAAGAATCCTGCTCCTTAATTTATTAATTGACTCAGAACTTCAAGAGTAACAGTGCTGAAACAATAGGGTAAGAGTATGCAGAATGTTTGTGCATGTGGTAATCGAACAAGAAAATAAAGCAGGACCAGGAATTTTTCAGAGCAAGTGGCCTTTGTGAGTTTGACACAATTGGCATCAGGCTGGAGAATTAGGAAGGACTCGAAATTTCTGCATGCTTTTTCAAGCTAACCCTGATCTTTATTTTAGAAGGCTAACCCACTCCTGATATCTGCATTTCAGAGAGCTCCCTGAGGAGTGGTGGACTTTCAGAGAGCTTGGGAATACAATGTGTCACCATATTTACTTTTCATCTTTAGTGCACTAAATATAACCAAGCAATGAATTTGCTATGCAATGAAGGTGCCTCACTGGCTCAGCTTCAGCCTTTAATTATCTCTTCTTGAAACAATTGACAAGCCAGGTCATTCAAACTATAAAAGAAAGAGGAGGCAGAAGAGTAAGTATTGGCATTTCAAACTGTATGGACCAGGACTAAAACTACCAGTGACAAGCCCAGGCTGAGCCCTGGTCTCTGGAGAGCCTTCCACCCAGACAAAAAAAAATGTTCTTTGTTGATCTGATAGCAAGGATCCTCACCCCAGGTTTGATTGTTTCTTTGCATGAACATGAAAAAATAATCATTAAGCATCGTCCCTTCCCTCACTTCAAATGTAGGCAGCAGCAATGCTTCCTAGCCCATCTGAAAAAAAATAACTACCTTGCAAAAGCTGCTGGTTGCTGACAGGCACTCAGCATGTTCACTCTCTCAGGGTTTGTTCCATTCTTTCTTTCTCTCCTCCAGCTAACCCATGAGTTTAGATGGGAACTAGAGCATTTTTTCAGGTAGAATGTAATATGATGGGCTGATCTTGGTGAATCTCTGATCTCCAAATCACAAATTATCATGATGATGTTCTGACTATAGCCACAGTTGGGTTCTAATTCTGTCTGGGAACTACCCTGCACATTCTCTGCAGTTGTCTTCTAATGAAAGATGGGCAGATATTACCATAGATGGCACCAAAAACTCTCTTTAATGTGTACTCTGATGAGATTTAACTAATGCTTCTTGGACAGAAAGATTTTTCCAAGCCTTTGCTGCTTGCCACCAGTAATTGCTAAATGTGGAAGAAGGAATTCCTCTCTTTTTGTATGGCAGAGTGGCTGCAGCCAACCTAGAGGTGCAGATCAAATTAGAGAGAGTTATTTGGATCCAGTGTGGAAAACTTATTAGCAAAGATGATTTAAAAAAAAACAACCCAACTTTTTCAGGAGGAAGTTTGGAGATGACAGTATTTGGGGAGGATTGAGAGTCCAAAGAGATTGAAAGATAACTGGTCTCAGTATCCAGCAAAGCTTCTTATCCAGTGTCCTCAAAATCTCTAACAAGATATTTTGGATCCACTCCAGGACTGTGTCTGATTAGAATGAGATCCACCCGATCCCATCCATCCATCCATCCATCCGTCCATCCATTCATCCATCCATCCATCCATCCATCCATCCATCCATCCATCCATCCTCCATCCATCCCAGCCATAAGGATGACCATCTCTGGAGCTAACAATGTTATCTCATGATAACTGAGCAGCTGTTACAGTAAAAATCCAGAAAGAGCATTATTGCTGACTTCATTACTGGGAAACTCATGAAGACTGTAAGGATGACATGTACCAAGAAGTTCCCTGCAAAAAACGGGAGAGTTCCTCAGGATGGAAGATACTTTGAATCATTGGAAGATGCTTCCTTAAACCCATTTCTGCCTGCAATGCCATGTCTGTGCATAAAATCTGATTTGTATCTGTGTCTGTGCATGTATGACATTGTCCTGAAACCTTAAGAAGCAACAAACACAAGTAGCTTCAGTCAGACACATGAAAAACAAGGAAGAAAAACTTTGGATGGAGGAATAGTCCTAGATCTTTATCCTTCTCTTCCTTAAAACAATGATCTTCTAGTTTATGGCGAGAAGGTTAGGTCCAGGATTTTTATGTGCTTCTAACATGTCTTTTCACTAGGAGAAAGTCATCAAAAAGCATCCTCCAGTCCTCTCTGTTGATACGATCTTCAAGGTTTTCTTTCTTGTATTTTTTAACTGATGGACATGCTCTTCATTTGCACTAGGTATGTTTTCCTCTGAGTAAAGCTTATCTTTTTGTCCAACACTCTTGTCAGCAATTGCAAAGTTTGCCCAAAATACAGTTCACTTGGGAATCCTTCTTTTACTTTTGTTTCTTTCCATTTGTGTCATCTTTGTTACAATGCTCTCCTTGTCAATAGAGAGGAACTAGAACCAACTCTGACAGGACACTATTTTCAACCATTTGGAAGTCTTACAGACTCACAGGGTGGTTCAGACCCATCTCTTTTTATTCTGTCTCACCATGGTAAATTCATTCTTACTGAGACTTTCCCTTGTTGATGCTGTTCTGCACCCCATTTGTCTGTCCTTTGTCCTACTGTGCTTGCAGTCACCTGTAGCTCTCCATAGCACTGCAAGTGATTTATGTTCTCAGCATCTTCAATAGAGTCCATGTATTCTTTAACAACATTTCACCCTCTTTTAACACTACTTATGTGGCGTGTTGGGCTGATTATTGAGCTGACCCTTGGGCTCAGTCTCACATAATTTGAATTAAGAGATGGTAGGGGTGAATGATGCCAAAGGTTACATCAGCAGCTGACAGTCATCTGGCATTGACCTACCCTGCTTGTAATGCAGATCACTTTGTTCAGAGCCTTTGGCTCTGCTCAAGGTAGAGGTTCCTGGGTTTAAAACACTTTGCTGCTATTCTCTGATAGGATCAATTCACTGGCACACTGCAGAGCGGGACTTTGGCTGCATGAAGAAGGAGGGACATGTTTGCTGGGACAATAATTTTAGTTGCTGGGTTTTGAATTACAGGATACAAGTATGTCAGAGACTAGGGCAGCTTGGGGGTCATTTTCGCTAGCATTTCTCAAGTACTGTAGGTATGAGTGATGATGACCTTCAGAGTAGCTTGTCTGAGGGGATAGTTGTTCTGACCCAAATTTCTAGCCAAGGAGCAGGTGCAGAGAACTAAATGTGCAGCAGACCACAGGCAGAAACATATTTTCCATAATTTAGAGTTTCATCTCTTAAGTCCTCAACAGACAGGCTGGAAGACAAGGATATTTAACAATTGTTTTCCAATATGTGCATTGTGGAAGAACCTGTGAGACTGTGACATTTTTATCTCTAGATCAGCTATCGCAGCTTTTCCCTCAGGAGAGCAGCACAGGGACAGCTCTTTGCAGTGGTTCAGTCTCCCTGTGCCCAAAATGGGCTATAAAGGCAAGAGTTGCTTTGTAATGTAGGTGTTTTAAATAGGACTGATTTTCAAAGCAAATGTGGGATTTCCTCCTTTTTTTCCATTCTTTATTTTTCTTTCAGGAGGATGTGGAACTCCTCACAGATAAATGTGCAGGGGGAAGATGGGGGTTACTTTGCAGCTGACAGCAATAAGCACACATTGTTTTTTTGATTTTTGCTTGTCAAAATCTTGCCTGAAACACTTCCTGGTAATGCAAAGCCCAGTAAGCTTCAGGCTGAACCATTTCTTCTGATTATCTCAAGAGCAGAGCACATCTACAACACATACATATACCTTGCTGAAGCAGTGTGTTCTCTGGGTGCTTTTCAAGGACTCCCAACTCTGACCAGGGCAAAAGACTCCATAAGCAGTTGGAACAAAAGCCCTGGGTTCCCAAGCCTCTGCACTCCCTGAACAGGATGGTCTGAGGTGCAAGAGAAGACCGGGTTTGTGCTTGGAGGCTCTGGATCACACTAACAGAAGCAGTATCTTGCTATCACTTACCCACAGCAATCTTATTTGCCTGACTTATTCCATTTCAGCCCGTTGTTAACATTTCAAATGCCTTTGGCCAAGCAAGACAGCTACACTTTCCAAGTCTGGAAGCAGAAAATCTAGCCAGGTTGAAAACGTCATGTCACTTATAGTATTCTTATTCCTGTAACAAATAACATGGCTGATTAATACTAAAATTACTTTCTGTGAACAACCACCTGTTTTTAATTTCATTACTGATTATTAATATTAATAATTTTATTACCTCCTGTCATTGTGTTACTAAATAATCACAGAATCACAGA
>VYZU01081993.1:50872-79882 GCA_013401355.1 Ceyx cyanopectus | reverse complement strand
ATGCTATGATTCTATGATTTTCTAACATTGTAATAACTGCAAGAACAGCTATTGCCTGGACTGGACCGACCACCTGACAAGACTGTGGCATCTCTACCCCTGGAAGTTTTTTAAGAAATGTCCTTTGTGGTGGATTGGATGAAACAGGCAGTATCTTGGGGCAGTGAGATGGAACTGCTGGGTCAGTATGACTTGCTGCTGATGTCCAGCAGCAGGCTCATGAGTAATCAGGATGTTCTTGTGGGACACAAATCAGGCAGGACCTGCAGGGCCTTTGTATCTCCTGTCTGCACCTTTGCAACCCTTACCTAATCTTGCATGGACAGACCAGTTCTTACTTCCTACCCTCACCTTGCACTGAGATCACTGCCACTTCTTCAATGAGCTGGTTCAAAGTACCAAGCCAACAGAAGTCTGCTCCCTTCTCTCTTTCTCTCTCTTTCTTTTCTTTTTATCACCTTGGAATAGCTCACTGAGGAGTCAGACAGGTGCCAGCACTGGGGCAGAAACAGCAGGGGATGGCAGCACTGCCATTTTGAAAGCAGACTGAAATTCTTGTGGAAACTTAACTGGGAGCTGGGACATCCCCTTTCCCTGTCCAGCTGATGAGCCCTCGGCTCATTAACCTTCTGATGTCCCTGCCAGTCCTTCTCACTGCTTCTCTGTGGTAAAGCACATACCACTCTGAATCTGGGAGAAGAATTTTACACGTCCTGTCTCATAACATAGTGAAGAACATCATGGGGAGTGGACACACAGGCAGCCTGCAGCCTGACAGCAGCATCTCTGCAGCACCATGGGTTTGATGGCTCATGCCCCAGGTCAAGATTCAGAAAATGTGGTTTAAAGTCCTTGTTTTGCTAGAAATCCCATAAGCCTAAATGCAGAGGCACTTGGGAGCTGAAACTTCACCAGGGTGTTGGGTAACCAGACAGCAATGAGGCAACCAATCAGACTTGAGGGTTCTGTGTCCCAGCCCATGCTTTTGGGGGCACGTTCAACCAGAAGTCCTGTCGCAAGGAGCCACCCTGGCCCCTCTCACCAGGCTTCTCATTGCCACATGGTGACTCACATTCAGGCAGCTAATCTGGATCACAGGTTAGCAACTTTTCCCAGCTTAGTTTTGACCAGACAGGTCACTGTACAAACACAAGGGGAGAGCAGGAGCAAACCAGCTGAGGGGTCAATAGCACCACTGGCTCACACCGGCTTCAAGCATTTGTGAAACCATGGTCTGGGGGGTACTGTGCACCCAGACTGGTTTAACTGCAGGCTGCCTCTTGAAGAGGTCCTCCTGCTCTCCCCTTCCAATTTCATGCAACCTTCTGTCCCCTCTCTCTCCTTCCTAGAGTAACAGATTGAGCTGATCCAAGGTAAAAATTACCCTTTTCTTTCCTGGCAGTGGCTTAGTCATCCTTCAGAGGGGGTGTACCAACCCAATTCAACCTGTGGCTTGTGGATCTCAGGGTGGGAAGCAAACTGGAACACATGGTTGCAGGCAAAGCAGGGTCAGCCCTGTTACCAGTGGCACCAAGCAACACTAGGTCAGAAATGCAAATCTGTGTGCTCAGGCACTGGACATGCCATCTTAAGAGCCATTGTTTGTTTGGAAGCTCATATGACCAATGATGCCTGATGCCCTGACCAGTAACAAGCTGGTACCCTTGTCCTAAATGAGATGCATGCAGTAGCTATGCTCTGCTTTCCAGGGAAGAAAATACAAGGGCAAAAGAGCAGGCATTATGTTAAAAATTAGTTTAGACTCTCCAGAAGACTGTCCTCTGTTATTTGCCCATAGTGCCCAGTTCCATGGAACAATGATCCTGCACAGGGCCTCTAGATGCTAAGACAAAACCTAAAGCAGGAAAAGTTAATTAGCTCAGCTATTCTTAGGAAGAGGTCTGGAGTCCAGAGCTCCTTAGAAATCAGTGATAATGACTGATATTTGCATGGGCTTGGGCTGTTACCGTTTCTTGGGCAGCTTCAGCAATGCCATGTAATTGAGACAGAAGTTGATTAGATCCTGCAGTAGCTCTTCCCCCAAGTGGTCCTGAATGGCCTGTAAAAGGAGAAGGGACAGTGAGGAAGAAGCTAGACTTCTCATGAAGCCCACCCAAGAACATGACCTGGAGGAGTGGGACATCCAGAGCTGGCATTTGTAGAGAAGAGACTGCCCATCTGCCCAGGGGCAGGGGCTGCTCCCCACCACGGGGATGGGGAAAAGTCTGCAAGGGGACTGTACCTACCTGCTTGGAGACCAGCCGCCCATTCTTGTATTGCACCGTGCCATTCTCTGCGAAGACGTAGTCAAACTTATCAATGACTGAGGGGAGAGGAAACAAAAGAGGAAACCTTAGTGCCTGGGAAAAGGGGCCAAAAGGACTGGGCAGAGGACTGAGTGAGCCACCCTTCTGGTTCCTTAGTACTGTGCTTTCCACAACTCCAGTGCTCTGCAGATAGCCACCAACCCTCCTTGCTCTCCGCAAAGCGAGCAAGGAGATTATCTCCTGCTCACAGGTGTGGAGCTGACGCACACAGGGGGAAATGACCTGACTGAGGTCACGGGTTGAATCAGTGGCGGGATGAAGATAAGGGCTCCAAAATGTCAAGCTTTCAACCACGTGCACCTCTGCTTTCTCTCCTCGCCTCCATGCTACCAGGCTGACAGAGCGATGCAGTTACTGGTTATCTAACTCCAGACCCTCCTGCAACTGGGACATGCAGCGCTGCCGACTCAGCATCAGCCTCAGCTGGGAATTTCTCGGCCTCCCTCCACTAACCAGGCAGGAGGAGGCAGAGCTGGGAGCCCAGCCGCGTTTGGCATCCCTGCCAGTGAAGGAAAACACGGTGGAGGGAGCAGGGGCTGCCCCCTCACCCTCCCACTCCCTCCTCCACCCAATGTCCCCATTTGAACCCCTAGCCAACATCACCATGGGTCGGCAGGGAGAAAAAATTTGCAAGGGGCTCCGGCCCACTGGACGGGGTTGGGGGGGGGGGGGCAGCCATCAGGGCCCAGATAAAGCTCTTACAAATGCAACGCTGGAGCCTCTGCAGGCGGAGCCGAGCAGCCGTCCCAAGCCGGGCACGGTCCGGCCGCCCCAAAGGCAGCCGCGGGGGCGCGTTTAGGACACAGGTGACCCCCGGAAGACCTCGTCGGCCACGTCTCACCTTCGTCCCCTTCTCCCAGCTGCTCGGCTATCTTGGCGTAGTCGGAGCCTCCCACCACGCCGATCTGCACCCTCTCCCGCAGCTCCTGCAGGAACGCGTCCACCTCCGGCTCGATTTTCTGCAGGGAAAGCAGCGGGTGAGGCCGCGGCCGGCGAGACAAGCTCCGCCATGCTCACCTCCCACCCTCTCCCGCGAAAAACCCCAACCCTCAGTGCCCCAGCTCCTCGATACCTGCCGAGCTGGCGTCAGGGTGCCGTCCACGTCGAAGAGGCACAGCACCCGACCCCGTGCCGCCGCCGCCATCCCCGCCACCGATCCGACTACTGCGAGCTGGAGGCGGGACCGCATCGAGGAGGCGGTGGCGGCCGCGCCGCCCTCCCCAGGCAGCCGCTATGGTCACGGGGAGGACTCATCCATCTACACATCCTCTGGACCCACCATGTATCCCGAGGCCCCTCCAATGGTGCCTTAACGTGCAGGTCTCGAACGGCTTCATCGCTTCGGTTCTTGCGTGAAATCCTTTGCTTCGGAGCCATGACGAAGGACCTGGCAGTCCGGGGCTGTGTGGTGCGGCTCGTGGTTTGCCTTCACATTCGCTGTTATTGCTGCAGTGCCCCTCTGCATTTGGAGGCTGGGGGGCTGGATTGAGCTACTGGTAAAGCTCAGCTCCTTTGGGGGTTTCTGTATCCCAAGGAAGGGGACAGCAGCAGCGTACATTCACCCACTCAGTCCCCACCCCTCACCTCGCATTTCTGATGCACCGCTGTTTAATAGCTCCCATTTTCACCCGGAAAGGGCAGTTTTCGGCGTCACTCCTCTGCACAAAGTCGAGTGTATTTCTTGTAGTACTTGCTTTGACCCGTTTAGCAGTTACCTCACAAGTCATTCAGGATTTAATTAGACCATCTGGCCAGACCATATTCATGCACCTCTGTGTTATGCTGGCCCGATACCTAATGGTGCACAGCCTGCCTAGCGGCTGTCTCTTACTGGAATTCCTGAATTATTTCCCAACACCATAAACAGGCGGAACATTAAAGGCTTTTTGCCTAGCAGTTACCTTGACTTCTCTACCCAGATGGTGCTCAGTGTGCTGAACTAGACTGAAATTAAGGGAGATTTTTTTTTTTACTATTTTTTTCTCAGTATGATTTGCTTTCAGGACATTGTGCAACCCTTCTTCCCAGTTCTCAACCAGATTCCTCTCGAAGCATTCAGGTGGCTCGAGAGATTCTGTTTTTCGCTCACAGTTTTGATTCTTCTGCTCCCACTCAATGAAAGAGGAATGCAGGAAACGTTAATAATTTACCGGTGAGCTATTGCCTTGGACAAGGTTTACCCGAATATCCTCAGCTACTTGCTGGGGGAGGCACTCATGTTTCCACCAATAAATGGTGTCAGGTTAGCTATTTCCACACCGTTTCTGTGAGTTGCCTTCATAACAGTCAGGCAGTTGGAATGGGTATTAAAAGTGATATTTGGTCTGGCATTGATATTCCTGCAAAATCATGTCCTCTCTGGCCTTCTAGATCAGCCCCTGGTTATGATCTCCTACTCTTGGAAAGCTGGACTTTTTTCTCACATGCATTGAAGCTCCCAGAATGCTTGTTTCAGCACCCAGCTGCTTAGTATGCATTGGAGTGCTGGTTTTAGTTCAGTTTAGGGTTATGCTCATTTATAGGGCTTGTCTAGGTGTGATTACATATATCCCTCATTAGTTAATGTGCAGATGCTTACTCCAGTTATTTAACAGTTTGCACTTAAATCCTCTTGATACTTTCCCTCAATGAATGTTCATATAGACAGTAGCTGTTATCCTGAATAAAATACCTGTTACTAACAGTCAATAATAGAGCAAATATTTAATGTTTAGAAGTTAAGTGTGGCTTACACTGTTGCGGTCTACTTTATGCTGGGGCTCATACTGGTACTTGATAGCAAACTAGCACCACATTTGAATTAACACAGCCTAAAATAACCACAATAATGAATCTTTGTTAAAGCCCCCTTCTGTTACAAGCCCTCTTCTGTGTTATACTGATAAAGGCTGCTGTACAAACAGCAAACTGTGTGGTTTATCATTTGGATGCCACTGATAAGTATCCACAGTTGAACCAAGCATAATTCATTTCTTCTCCAGAGCCAGGTATTTCCCCTGCTCCTTAACAGCCCCCCTGGCAGAGGCATGACAGTCAGTGCTACATAATCCTCACCAGTATCTCTCCTGCAGCTCCAGAGGAACCCAGGCATGAAATCTACTCAAAGCTGCTTTTATTTGCTTTCAAAAGTAATGGCATCAAGACAGTCAGGAAAACCTTAGAGTCTTTTCCTGTGTTTAAATTCTGCTGGTCCTCTTCTTCAACAGCAGACATGAGACCTTTCTTTCATCCACTTAGATGAGCAGGGGCTGCACAAAACCCATACTGGCAGAACACCTGCTGTCTGGCCTTCACTCACCTCACCCAGCCTCACGAGAGTGGCTTTAATAAGACACCACAGTGCTTACAGAAGGAAAATTTTCCCAAACTTAAGAATACTGTTTGTGACCAGTTCTAGCAAAAGGCAGCAGTCACCACTACTTCCAGTAGCAATAACTTGAAGAAACTGCTTGTACAGTTTTTCAGCTAGTACTTTCCAGCTGGGACCAGGATGAAGATGATGACTTCTCATCAGTCGCATTTGCTGGGCAGCTGTGTGGACACATACAGTCAAACAGGAAAACTTGCTTTATTTTTCTTTATTGTAATAGAAAAAAAAACACAAAAAAACAAACCACAAGTAAATCAGAACAACACTTTCTGCCTAAAGACATTAACATTTCTTAAATGGCACGGGGGAACCCCAGCAACACACGACTGCTTAGTAAGTGAGGGCAAAAGGGTTCTGTACCCTTTCAAGAGTTCAGTTTCCCTGCCCTTCTGTCAATCAGCTGTCTGAAGTTCATCACCTATACACATTAAACATATACCTCTTGGTCTAGTTTATATTCCTGCGAGTAGGTATGGCTGGTGGGGGCACAGTCCTGCAATTTGCACTTAACCATCTCTGAAGAAAATAGGTTTCCTAGGTTCCCTAAAGGGGTCTCATTACCCAGTAAGACCAAACAAACAGGATTCCCTCCTACAGGTGTTTCTTTTGCCACAAAACACGGAGTAGGTTCTGAGCCCAGGAGACCCTCCAGGAGCTCCTTGGCTATTGCAAACAGTTTATGGCAAAGTGAAATTTTACCCAGCAACCTTAAAGTAGCAGCAGCATCTCTCTGCAAAGAGGGTGCCCAGGAGGGGAAAAGGCAGATTTCAAAAGGCATGGGGTGAACATCTTCCTTTTCTTTCCTGCCTCCTGAGAGGATGTAAAAAGCAGATAGCCAAGCAGAAACAAGGCTCAGGACTTTTAAAGTGGTGGACATACAGGGGATATCCTCACTGTACAAAAACGTGGGGCAGAACTCATGGCACCAGTGCTTCCACCACAGGCTGCTGTGCCTGCAGTGAAAGCTTGTTGAAAGAGAAGCACCCACAGCTCTGCTGCCTGTAGGTACCAAACTAGCATACCTAGATGTTGGGCTGCACTGCATCAGCTTGAGTATACCCATTCAGCTGAGAGCGCTGTGACACCTCTAACAGACCACAGCATTTTGTAGTACACACATTTGATGTGTGTATTACTGTGAGAGGCTGGTTACTCTTCACAGCACAGGTATGGGAAAAGACTGGAAATACATACTAAAGAGGAGAACTAAGCTGTCTTAGCAGGAAATTACCAATCCTTCCTCCAGAAGCACCAAAAGGTGTTCATAAATGATTTATTATAGAATGCATATGCAAACAGGACATTTTAATGGGGAAAGATTGAAAGCTTTTGTATAAGCCAATCTGTACTAACTGCTATAGTTGTCTCCAAGTCCAGTCCATCAAATGAAATGCTTAAGAAGTTGATGGCACAAGCAGAGAACGACAAGGATAAAAAAACCAAACCAACAAAAACCAGGGCTGCATGCTGACAGCAGGTACACACACAGAAGTGCAAATGGGCTGACAGTGCCCTATTTCCACTTGTGTAGTAACTCCACAAGGTGCAGGGCGACAGAGTGTTTGGCAGAATGACTAAACTGCAGTTTTCTTCCATCCTCTCAAGAATATGAGCCATTATTATTCACACCAAGTGTGAGAAACTTACCAAACTGTATTATTCTGGGAGAAATTGCCCAGCAGAGGAAAGGCATCTCCTTTAGGTATGCAGGAATTTTCCAGCACAGGAAGTTTGGGATGCAGGACTGAACTTGCAGCAATACTTTTCACAACAAAGCACTGGACAAAGGGCTATACATTTGCATAGATGCTTTTTCAGCAGCATCTGGGATGCGAAATCCCCATTTATGAAGCATCAGCAATGCTCTGGGGTTTGTCCAATGTCTTTCTTGTGTTCCTTCCTAAATGTCACTGCTACAAAATTCTTCACAGAAACAGAATATATACACGCATGAAAAGAAATGAGTGTGCCTATTCTTTCACTCCCCTGATCTCTTTCCACTGCAAAGAATTGCAAAGCTATAAGAACCTTAAATTAGAAGATGCAGTATGGATACAATCTAATGTTAGTCTAAGAACAAGACTGCTTCTGCATGTATCCCAATAAACACGTGTACCACAGAAAAGCTTAATTTTACTCTTCCTCATTTTCTTTACAACTGGGGAGACCTACCACCTATTCTCCTACACTTCAGCTGAGCCCTCTCTGTGATATGCTTGACTGCTTTGGAAAGAACAGCAATACCAAAGAAAGTCTGAACTCCTGCTGTGTCTGCAACTAGATATTGAAGGCAGAATTGGTCCACCTTAAATTACTGTGCAATTGCCATTCTATTCCTGTCTTAATGTACTTTAACTCTGGCTCAATAAGAAAAAAACCCAAGCCAGTTCTTATGTAAAGATAAATAGCTAACAAGACGCTGCCTATTTGCTGATAAACTTATATGTGAGAAAAGAACATATTTCATTTAATTTTACTTTCACGTGAAATTTAATTCCACCACTTCAGATTCCATGAATATGTTCCTTCAGCTGGCACCTTCCTGTAACTCTTGGACACAACATTATGATGCTCTTGGTAACCTTCAGTTCCAGTCTCCCTCCCACACACAGCTAGTCCAGTTGAAAGTTTCAACTTTTGAGTGTGACACTGACAAACAGTTCAGCTTCATCACCTTTCTCATCCAGCTGTGCCACTGAAAATATTCTCATCAGGTAAGTTCAGCTTTTCCCCTGAGCAAATTAGGTAACATCCACAAAATATGCAGAAGCCTAATCCTGGGACACCTTCACTTCCTAGGCTACCAATACTTACTTTGTCTTTTCCCTACAGACTTGTAGTGGTTTGACCCAATACAAAACTTCAGCAAATACCCCCACGACATCCCTTTATTTACACCAAATTCTGTGATGGGTCCTTGAATGCTCATGGAATTAATTCCCACTTACCAGCAAGGGAGTCACTTAGAAAGTGTCAGCCTACTTGGACAAGACAACCTTTATAAATTAGTATAATACTATTAGAAATTATGGCAATCTTTTTGGTAGCATTGTCTTACATGCACCCTGATAAATCCTCTCCCTAGGAAATTTTAAAACTTGTCTTGTAACTTCTGTAGAGTTAATTCTGATGGAAAATTATAAAATAGAAATCTGGTAGATTCATGTTTAAAAAGGAAGAGGCCTGGTGAGGCTGGGCACACTGGGTCACTCCTGTTAGCTCTGTCCATTATGTCTGCTGAAGGTATTTCCTCCAGGTGGCTGGATCTGGATGGAGTCCAGGAGGGGCCTTAAAGCTTGTCCAAAAGGTCTGAGAAGGTAAAGAAATAAACATTTCAAATAATAGCTTATTAGCTTACTATTTAATACCTAGGAATCTTAGACATTATTTTATATATAAGATAATTATCAGTCCTAACACGCCCAGACTGCTAATATAGTAATACAGTGTCTGAAACTGGCTTTTAGTAATTCATTCTACTTAAGTGTATGAACAAAATCCCTGTTATGCAACTGCAGTGCTCCTTTAAGTACCATATTGGTATTAAAGACTGCCAGAAGAACAGTCTCTAGCTCCCTTATAAGACAATGGTTCAACTCTCACAGAATAAATTCTGTTGCCATCTGTAGCACCTGGTTTATCTTTCAATATCACTCACTCTGGACTAGGATCTATCTGATTTTGAGAGATATGAAGCAATAAAAGCCCAGGGTAGAAGACTGGTGTCTTCCAAATATTGTGATATACCATTGTTAGAGAAATAAGTAGATGATGGAGCTCAAATAATGCTACTGGGATCCTCACTAGGTGAGAGTTAAAAACAAAAATATCAACAAAAAAGTAATAACCAAACAAAAAACCAACAAAACCCCACCCCAAAATAAAACAAAACCAACCCAAACAAACATAAAAGACCCCAACAAAACCAAAACAAAGAAATGAACAAACTTTGAGCTGAACTACCAGGAAGGAATTCTTCATTTCCTATTTTTTGTGTTATAGAATGTTAGAGGTTGAAAGGGATCTCTGGAGATCATTGAGTCTAACCCTCCTGCCAGATCAGGGTCACTCAGGGCAGGCTACACAGGTGGATTTTGAAAATCTCTAGAGAAGGAGATTTCAGAGCCTCTCTGGGCAGCCTATTCCAGGCTCCATCACCCTCACAGGAAAGAAGAAGCAGCAGCAACCTTCTTCTGGCTTCTTAATAATACCAGTACCAATCAGCACTTGTACAGTGTTGTAAGTGTTGAAGTAAAGCAAATGGCATCCTCTCCTTAATCTTCTGCTGGTTCTCAGAGAGAGACAGCAGAAGCTGGTACTGCTGGCTGTTGAATGTTTAAGCAGTAGCATGCAGAGGGGAGCAGTGTGCATACTCACGTGGCAAGAACTTCAGCTGGAAGGTCAGTGATGTAGGAAGGGATTTTTCTTCCCGTCAGGAACTGTGCCACTTCGTTACTGAAGGTGTTGCAGTTATGTTCAAATAGGTTGTAAGACTCTCCTCTGTGCCACAGGAAAGGAATTGAAACATGGAAAGACAGACACATCAATTAATCTAACAAGCAGAAAAAAAACATAGACTCCTAATGAGAAACATCTCCTTACTTCAGTACTTTTTTTCCCCACAAAGAATTCTAAGGCAAATAGGTAAAATATAGACATCAATTCACCTTCAAATTCAATTAAATCAGGGTGGAAAACAACATCTGTCTGCTTCACTGACTTTATACAATGGCTTTTTGAAGGATAAGTGAGGTCAGGTTTCTTCAATTAAAACCACAGAAAGAATAGAAGAAATCACAGGAATTACTGACATTGAAATATAGCCAGAACACTAAATGCTACTGTTCCCAATTCTTGAGAGAAGTAGACTAGGCTCTTTAATAGTCAAGACATTGCTTTTACTCATGTGAAAGCTGGCAGCTTTACTACAGTGCTTCACCTATGACTCATGGGACAAAGCAGTAGTTACTGAAATATTTCATATAGTGGCTTCATTTTCCCTGGTGATTCTCAAAGGCATTTCAGGCATTATTCCATTTTACAGAAAAAAAACAAGTGTGAAAGACTTCCTGGCAGGATGCTTTCCCAGCCTAGCTCCAGGCTGGCACACCAGAGAATTGTCTTGCTGATAGCTCCCTGTGTACTGGTACATCAGTTCCAGCCTCAAATTTGGAGAGCGCTAAAGCACACACTAAGCAGCCAAAGCTCTGTTAGCAGGATTGGTTTCATAATACTTTCCTTCATTCTGCATCTCTTTTCCTAAAGACTTTTTTTTTTTTGTTATACAGATTTTATAGTACAAGCTGCTACTCACCGGAACATAGATTCCCCCAAAGAGGAAAGATATTCCAGAAAAATTTCTTCTGTGACTTCAGTGTTACCCAGGTCAACCACTGAGTCTGGGGGGCCGAGAAGCGTCCCTCCCTGTAGAAGTGAACAGGAAGGCAATATTAAATAGACACACCAAATTCCTTTAGAGGACTCTACTGAGCTATCAGTACTCGAGCTATTGTGGCTTGTCAAGGCACTAAATGAAGAACTTTTGGTATATTTGTCAAGTAGAAAGCCCTACTGGCCTCCCCTGTTCTGCACTTGGAGAATGAGAAGTAACAGCTTACATTGCAGCTTGTACACTTGGCTACTAGTACTGAAGACTCTAAGCTATGGCAAAATTCAGTTTCAGATGAATGGTCTATCAGTTTTGCCTCCCCAAGAACAGAAAGGTCTGACAAAGCACTATGAACTTTTTTTTTTAATCTTAGAAAGTTGCCAAGTCTGCATGTCAAACCTACCAATACAGAATTAGGCAAGGTATCCCTCTGGCAATGCAGCTGCAGAAGATGTCTTGGATACAGAGACTCTTAACAGCAGAAGCAATCCTCAGCCTGTATGTAACTGGGCTTAAACCCAGGGTCCATGCTCTTTTCCTCAGATGCCCTGGGTAACCATGGTAAGCAGCCACATCTGGCTCAATTCAGAAGCCTCTTGCTGCTTTTCCAACAGACAGGGACACAAGCAGATAACCCTACCACAAAATTATCAGAAAAACAAGTTTAACTTACAGGTGCACAGCTAGAGATTCCTCCACTGCCATAGAAGAACTCATCCTTATGGACAATTATAGAGGTGTGCCTGCCACAGAGAATAAAAAACATGTGAAACAAAGGAAATATTTAACCTACCACATAAATCACTGGCTTAAACGTGCTCAAGGACATCACGAAGTGATTAACTGAAACAAAAGGTCAATGTGTTTCTGTGATCTGCTGGGATATGGAAGCAATGATTATTGAGCCTACTGTTAACTCTAAGTGGCTGGGAAAGAACATGCTCAGCTAGGTGCCCAAACATGAAGGAACACTGGAAGAGAGAGACTTCCACACCGGCAGGAGATCTCCAGCAGCCTCTTTCAGCTAAAGGGTTGAGGCTGAAGTCACAGACATGGGGAGCTAGCCCTGCTACCACACTGACAAGTGCATGTCTGACAGACACAGACTGAGGTCAGACCATCACTGGATTAATAGGGAGGAAAATGGATGGACAAGTGTTTGGAAGTTTTTTTGCCTTAAAACATAACAAAACAAAACAGAAAAAACAGCAAACAAATCTTGATACGAATTATAGCAAACTGGGGAGTGTTTCATAACCAAATGTAGCCACTGCTCTTACGTGCCAGAAGGCCCAATTCTGTAATACCTTCTTCCCACCTATTCTTTTACTCTCATGTTTAGTCATGCCTGCAATTAGAAGACAGAGTGCTTGGGACAAGGACAACATCCTACACTTGAAAAAGTGCACTAAGCCGTAACAACTGCTAACAACACTATTTTTTTTTTCATGGGGTTCACTGAAGTTTGAATGGAGAAGTTTAACCTGAACTTAACTTTTCATCATCTTACTGTCAACCTGTATTCTAGAACAAAAAGTGCCTTGGTCTCTCTTCAGCACCAAAATGATCTGAAGCATATACAATCTCATATTGAGAATACTTCCTACACCACAAGGTGTTTAACACACATTATGCAATTTAAATCTAGTCACTTACCAGATGCCATCCAGCTGCTTCCCTGTATGCAGAGAAAAGAAAGTTATTAGCAACACATTTTCCAGATTTCAGCCTACTTTGTCAATCACTTAGGAGCCATGCATATTAGTTCACCATGACAGTAACACAAAAGATTTTATCCCAGTTACTTCTAAAGAAGCAGAGCCTCTTTCTTTAAAATGAACTACTTCGTCCACACTATTGCTTTCCTTTCCTCCTTTTGCACAGAGGTGGCAATGCCATCCTACCCTGCCAGCTATTACCTTCCTTGGACTTTGTTTATAGACCAAGTAAAGAAACCTTTTCTTAAAACTGGAGCCTTCAGTCACAACCAGAAGAGTTAATTTTACACTGATTTCATAACTGCAGACAGCCAGCACAGAGTGCTCAGTCTTCTTTTTCAGTAACTGGCTTGAAAATATAATCTGTACTGATTGTCTCTATAATCTATTCCATGCTTTCCTCCTTTCCCTCCTTCCTACTGTCCTTAAATTTTAACAGCTTTAAGTGGGAGTTGGGGGGTAGAAGTGCAGGATTGAAATTTATACAAGTTATAAAATTGTGTATTTTGTAACACACAGCAGCAAAGACTTACTCCAGGCACCATTAAACTGATTATATCATTGTGTCTTAAGAGAAAAAGTCCCTTCTGAAATGCTTTTCCAGTTCCCTTGGAGTGGAAAACCTAAACCTTTGTGTGTTCATGGCATGATCTCAAGATCAAACATCTTTTCAGAGGGTCACCAGCTGTAACTGCTCTAGGCTCAATTATTTCATCCATCATAACCTAAAGGCTTGGTCCCTGGTATTGTACCCCTCCTTTGTGAATTTGTAGGCAGCAACAGCACGCAATTTATTTTGCCAAACAAGGTGCACAACACACACAGCAAAAAAAACTGGATTTAGAACTTCTGCTTGCTTGCTGCAGGGTTCCTATCCTTTTAGTCAGCCTCCATGTGTAAGTGCTCTCCCCCAGCAGACCACACTGCCCACATCACTTTGTAACCAAGCAGCACCTCTTCCAATATGTTTTGTTGTTCTTGTTCAACTTTTAGGTATCAGAATGGGATGTGATGAACTGCTAAAGACACCTGCTGGTTTCCCAGAGATAGATAGGTTAAAAAGTTGTAGACTTGACAAAAAAAAGAAAGAAGTGCCACCTGAACACGGCACTGTCCTAGTAAGAATTTCAGAAAGCACTGATGGATTAACTTTTTGGTCACCAGGACAGCAGCTGTTTGCATCACAACAGTCCCAAACCTCCCAAAGCCAAACACAAATCACCTTATTTCCTGATTCTGGGACAATTATGTTTAGATATTATCCTCCTCCTTCAAACACAGCTTCAGAGCTGTGACCATTTTTCAAATGTTTTACTCAAATGCTTCTGACATTCAGGCTGTTCTTAGCTCTTGAGGGCCGCTGCATTAATTGACCTTAACTCAAGATTTGGCTGCATCTCTCATCACTCTGTCAGCCTTTCCTCTCTCTCACAACCATTCCACAAGCCACTCTGCTTGTATTCTCACAGCTTATGATGCTAAAGCGCACTGTGACTGACTTTCAAAGGTTGAAAGCAGATGCTTAGAACAATATATTATTAGGCATATTAAAAAGTTCTGTAAAAATTAAGGTTGGCACAGTTGTATTCCCCCGCTCTTCCCCCACAACTTCCAAAGAGGAGGCAAAATGCAAAACCAGCTGGTCCCAGCTGGCGTGTCAGAGGCCTAAAGCTAAATGGTAGTTTGTCAGAGCACTATTTCATCCCTCAGCCTCCAGGATGTTGGCTTCTCTGCTGAAACTTTAGGGGTCACTCTTTTTCTGTTGGTGCCAAGCTTCTTCTAAGATCCCTGGTGTAGTAGCAGTGATGGGCTACATTGTCCCAGTTCCACTTGTCCTGTAGAAAGACATTCTCTGTCCTCACTCTGCTCAGCCTATAGGGAGGGGCAAGGGCATTGCCTTTCCCTATCTGTAGGCAGAGGGTCTTGGGGTATTTATCATCTCCTACTCCTCTGTCAAGGCTGCTTTGGTGAGAGCCAGGAGTAAATATGCTACTTCAAAGCAGCAGTTCTTCTCTTTCTCTTGGGCAAAACCAACTTTCTGTCATTATCAGGACTGGGTAAAACAGAGAAACACAACTAAGAAGGAGAATGCTTCAGGAGTTCCAAGAAAAGGATATTTATGTGTCCAAGTCAGGAATAAACAGTCACTACCATATTTTTCCCACTCAAGTCTGAAGCAAAACAGGCAGAGAGATCGATACCTGCTTCAGACAAGGGTGGTGTTGAGCGGAGGCAGGGAAAGGCTGCGAAGCACACAGTTTTGAAGTAGGTGGTCTAATCTGTCACCACCATGGATCACAGCCAGGCATCAAGCATATTCCCTGTCAACCCACTACACAGGACTGTAGAAAGGAGTAGGATGAAGGTGAAAAGATGGCAGCAATGATGAGAGAAGCAGAGTGGTGTGTTGTAACACCTCAGGAACATTTGCTGCCCCTTCAGCCTGTCCCACGCTGTTTTGCTCCTCCATCCTTTGTGCCTTGCTCCACAGCTTCCCCCTAAGACCTTTTGCCTTGACTCTAGAGCTACCAGAAACCAGTGCCACTGCAGGGTCATCAGCAACACGAGGCAGAGTACAGCACTCTGCTCTAGCTTCAGCAGCTGGCCCATGACAGGCTTTACCACTTGGCTCTGCCTAGTTAGTGTGCTGCAGATCTGTTAATACATCATTACACATTTGTTCTTGATAAATCACCATTTTCCACTAGAAACTTGAACTTTATCCTTCAGGACAGAGAAGCAATTTGTTTCCAAGGCAGCACATACTAGAATTTTATCTGTCCTTTTGCATGCTAAAAGGAAAAAAGAACATCCTGATATTTGCTTTCACCCACATTTCCAGCAAACAGCTATGAAAGGCTTTCCACAGAGTTGCTGCTTTGCACCTGGATTCCGTGTGCAGGTGAAAGAGTTCTAGCAGATGCTGATAAAGCCATGGGTGCTGCTGGGAACCTGCTCATGCAATTACAACACCTACTTGAAAAGATCATTGCAGCAAAGGCAATCACACATTGGGCCTCTCTAGCAGGACTGCAGCCAGCAGCTCAAGGGAGCTCGTCCCCTGTTTGATGCTTGTGAGACCATATCTGGGGGGGTGGGGGGGGTGCTCCTCTCTGGCTTCTACACAACAGGCAGCCACTGTCAGGGCAAGAACAAAACATCTCTTGGCAAGTGAAACTGCCCATCTTGACAAGGCAGGTCTGTCTGAAGCTGCTCAGTCAAGTCAGTTTGTGCCAGGCACTGGTTTGATGATCTTAATGAAGCTGCTGCTGACCTGCTATTTTCGCTTGGCTCCTGTAAGACATTAACCAGGCTGGCACTGTGGAGAACACATGCCAGATCTACAGTGCTGATGGCAATAAGGCATGGTAGCTCTCCAGCCTGCTGCAGACAAAGTAAAATGCCTTTCTGCCACTGGTGGACTGTGCTTGGTCAGAGGCTGTGCAAGCCTCTTCAGTGATAACACCACTGGGGAATCCTGTGCCTAAAAACTTGCCACCACTGGTCACATATACATCACCTAGAGACATCCAAGACCAAGAACTTTTGCTATGCTGCTGCAGTTTCCCATGCTGCATAGCTGGCTCCTGATATCTCAACTCCAAGCTGACAGAGGAATAAAGCAAAGGCCACCAACTTCTGAGTAACTTGAGCAGCTCCCTTTTCTGCTGCTCAGCAAGAATTTCACTGTAGTTTGTCTGTTACATCATGTAAGAGGTTCCATACAGATCTTTGTGGATACCATCATCTTCCTCTTCAACTTTGCTTCTGCAGGTGATCTTCCTATGACTCTTCTTGCCCTTCTCTGACACATTGCACAGAGCAGGGAATTGCAAACGCTATCTGGGATACTGGCAGGCATCACCATGTTTCATGCTCTTCTACTCCTTGCCATGATACTCCCAACTTTTGTGGCATGCTGCAATGTGGGCAAAACCATTCCTGGTAGTGCCACCAAAACCAACACATTTACTCATAACCCGAGGCTGTCTATAACTATATAGAAAACCCTGATTCCCTAGTAATGTCTATTTGAGCTACAAAAGCCTTTAAATTGCAGACATTACCCTTCACTCAATACCTACAGCAAAGCTAATCCAAATGATGCACACACATACAATGCAGAACAGAAATGTCCTGATACTCTTTTGGGGATCTACTATCCATCCAGGTAGAAGAGAGAAACAGCAAGATGCCCGAAGAGTTTAAATATTTCAACGGCAAAGGGTTGTTGAGCAGGAAAGAGCAGTTGCTATTTTGGATGTATACACTTAATCACACAACAATTAGTGCTTGTGGTCAAGTTACCAAGTATCATCAGCTGTGCCATAATAATTGGGAATTTACTGCTCAGCCTGAAGCAAATGTGAAGCAATACAGCTTAATTTGATCTGCTTCCATTATGAGCTAATACAAGTCAAGCAGCCTTTCCTTTGTCACAGACAGTGAACATGGACATGGAATTTTCTGTGTTAAATCTGTGACAGTTTACAGTGATACCCTGTCAGCCTTTAGAAACCTGATCACATACTTGATTCTGAAGTCTCTTCTGTTTTCACTTGAAGTGCTTAAATGAATCTTTCCTGAAAATTACTCAGCCCCTCCCCAGGAGGGGATGCCAGTTCAGCATAGATCTAGATGGGTGCTTAAGCACTGCAAAGATTCACGTTGTCTGAGGCAGAGTATCATCTGGCAAGTAAACAAGTTTATGTGCTGCTATTTTCCTTTGTAAGTCATAGCTCAAATACTTTCATAGCGCTTACATGAGGCAGAAACTTATGAGAAAAACACAACATTCAAATGCATTAAACAATTCCAATACCCTCGGTTTAGTCACAGGAACGTGGAGAATGAAGTAGTTAGATTGTTGTTGTACAACAGATTCAGGCAACTGCTGTTGTTAGGATATGAGAATATTCTGAAAGATGCAAGCAAGCCTGTATAATTTTAGAATACAATCAAACGGGATTACTCCCACGCTTGGATTTATCTGGAAGGCCAAGCAGGAGGGAGATTAGATGCTCACCAGTCTATTCTACTTACTACTAATTTCTTAATCTTGAGGGCCACCCAATGTAGTTTATTCATGTGCATTTTAAATATCAAATGAAAGTGGCATTTGTATGTTAATCCAAATTACTAGACTGAAATCCAGAAGAGTTCTGAGATATGATGGAATTATATAAAATGAGCACTTAGTTTACCCCATTCAGAGCTTAGGCCATCCATCCAATAGCACAAGAACAACACCTGTTCCTGAGCTGCAAAGTAAGGAGATAATAGGAAGGATAGTATTTTAACAACATATTTATGCTCTGCAATGGATATGAAAGCTCCAGAAGACCCCCAAAAAGTAATAATCTGGTCTCCAGTGCAACTGGAAGCGATATAATTTGGTTATCCAGTGTGGGTATTTCTAGATGTTTTGCATATTGTGGCAATTTCCTTAGGAAAATCCATTAAGATTCCTGCCCTTTTTGAATTGAAAAATATCCTGTGTGCTACCCAGGGTGCTCAGCTGAAGCAAAAAAAAATAATGGAGAGGGAGGAGCCTGCTTCTGTTCCCTTCTCCTTGAGGTGCTTAGAGAGATCAAGAAGTAGGCTAGACTGGGGGAGGGTAATGCACTTGATTCTCATGAAATCCCGAACAAATGCTCTAGAGCAAAGCTGATGGAATCTTACACTGAAGCAATTCAGAATGGGTGGAGGAGAGTCAGAGTAATACACTGGGCCTGGAAAAATGGAAGAAATCACAAGGTAACTCCTTTTAATTTCTTATCTCTTGCTTTGTTTCCATCTGGGCTGCCAAGTCCCTACAGCTGAATGCACCAGTTAAAAATATAATCAGATGCCTACTCCCAGTCAATTCACCATTAATTTATACTACATTGAGCCAATGCTGCTGTGGGAAACTAAGCTCCTGCCCATTACTGACCCACAGAATGGTAGGGTTTCAATGGGACCTCTGGACATGATCTAGTCCAACACACCTGCTAAAGCAGGTTCACAAGGAGCAGGGTGCACAGGGACACATCCAGGAGAGTTCTGAAAGTCTCCAGAGAAGGAGATCCCAGCACCTTTCCGGGCAGCCTGTTCCAGTGTGCGTCACCCTCACAAGAATGAGGTTTTTCCTCATGTTCAGTTGAGCCTTCCTATGCAGCAGTTTGTGCCCATTTCCCCTTGTCTGGCCTCATCCTCTTCACACCTGCCCTTCAGATATTTATAACAATAAGATGCCCTCAGTCTTCTCCAGGCTAAACAGACCCATTTCGTGAGTTACATGAGCAATAGCCTCACTTACAGGACAAGAAAACTTTGAAAGCTGGAAGACACTTTTAAGCCCATGATGCAATAAGATTTTAATCTTCCTTAAAGATTTCTCTGACTTCGGACATCTACTTCAAAATCAGCACTGCCAGATGAACTATTCCTCTTTACCTCAGAGTCAGGTGGATTATATTTTCTGTCTTAAAAACAGAAATCTCATTGCATTCAGGTTAACATTTATTATTATTATATCATGTAGCCTGACAGACAAATGTAGTCTCATAGACTGAGAATGGAGGAGAAAGGGGGAACAGTACCCATAGAGAAGATGCATATGAAGAAACAGCATGTGAAAATTAAACATGCCACAAAAGGAACTGAACTACAATATTTGGTCACATATACTTTAAAATAGAAATATTCACTGCAAAATTACAGCAAACTCACAGAATAGTAAGGAGGACAAAAGTAGTCTGGGTAGAAAAAGTAAAAAAAACTTGCCAAGAAAAGCAAAGATAGGATACAACTAAGTAGCCCTAGAGTCTGCTACAAACAGTGCTGTACAGCTCTGCCCTCCAGATTCATCATTTAGCAACAAGTTAGGATAAGGTTTAGCAGTGGGAGCTGATCCTTGAATGCTGTACTGACATAATCCATAATACCTCTGGATCCTATTAGTACCACTGAAGACACTGTGGTGACACTCTCACAGTGGTCAGCCCAATAAGAAGGGATTCATCCATATTCACTTTGGCATGGGGATCTGAGCTGCTGTTTCCAAGCATGCTAGGAAATGATTTCAGCACAATGAATTATTTGTTTCTTCTCTCTAAAACACACGTATTTCAATAGAGGTGATGCTAAGCATTGTTTCAATCAAATTTGGCATCTATGGGAAGAATACCATAAGCAGAGATGACAAATGTTTAGCACTAAATCATCTGAGAAACCCCTTCCTCCTCAACGTCCATGACTTTCCCAGATTACACAGGTTATGAACATCACTGACCGAAAAAAATCAACAACAAAGAACAAACAACAATAAAAAAGACACAAACAAAACACCACCACCAAAACACAGCTATTTACCACCTGAAAATTGATGTATAGAGAAGTAGCCACAGTTTTTATTGTTCTTTGTGAATGAAAAACAATGGTGTGTACATAAGGCAAGAGGCATATTCTCTCAGGGAGGTTTCTAAACTAATCTGGAGGTACAATGGAGCTGAGTGTAAATGCAGAGAAGATACTTTACTTGAAAGAAAAAAAAGGAATAAACAATGGTTTGTTTTATAGGCAATCCAGTGGCCAGATCCACCTAACCTCAAACATCCTGCAGTCTGCACTGTCACTGTGACTGCACAGGCCTAGTTGGCCTCGTTCCACAAACACGTCTGCACTCAGCTAGGCACCAGGCAGTACTAGCGAGTAACACTTCCCACGCTACCCAGAAACGCGTTCAGATTTGTTAAGTTTTTCTTTTCATTCTGCAAAATCCTAGAAATTTAACACCAAACGGTATCACAAGCACTTAAGTTTTTAAGCTGTTGTTTGGCTAGCATCAAAAGCACCAAAAATGAAGTCAGCACTAGGTGCTCTTCCTTGGAAATTCTGGAAACTATGAGATCCCAGATTGACTTTGTGGGTAAGAAGAGAGCTAAAAAGCCTTCATGTGATCTATGTGAAGACTGATATAGTGACATCCTATTTCTGTACAAATCTTTGCTTGGACTGACACTTTGAAATCACACTGGTTAAAATCTGCTTACCTCAAACACAGGTAAGTCATGCACATGTAACCTGATCTTAAGATCTGCAACTCTTATCACAAGATAAAACGTGGCTATTATGAACTAACAGGTGAAGTTACTTCCCCCAGGGCAATAAAAGAAGTGACTGACCACACAAAAAATCCTAAGGTTATTATCCAGGGTGGAAACACAGATCTATCATTAACATGTATGAAACCTCATGCTGTGTACTCTTGGACTTTCAAGCTTAAAGGAAAGCACAGAATTTCCTTATAGGACAGATGAGCAAACCGAATGCCAGCAAACTGGAAAGATTAGATGGAGCCATCTGCTCAGACACTGAACCTGTTGAGAAGTTCTCATCTCACAGACTGCTATCCCGACATGGGCCAAAGTCTACACGTAACAGGTATAAATCACTCTCTGATTGCATTCCTCACTTACACTTTCAAAACCTCAAGCAAAATCTTCATATCCCCACCCTAAAATTCAGCTGAACCTGAACATAGAACAGACTTTTACAAATCCTTTGAAATTAGAGGCTAGCAGCAAAATACAAGGCACAAAACACCTGGCCCAGTCCAGCCTCACCACAACACACATAGCATCGTTTGAACTCCATAACCTTGTAAACAGCAGGCAGCTTTCTTCCAGTCCAGCCTTCCTGCCAGGGCATCACAGCCGTCGGGGTGTCGGGAACTGACCTTTCCGTCACCTCAGGGGCTAAGCAATACTTTTAAATAGCCGTTACTAAAGCCAAGGGCAAATGGGGTGAAGATGCCTGTCCCCTGTTCACCCGGAGCTGCCTTACCGGAAAAACGCGTCCCGCCGACAAGGGAACCAGGGACGCTCCTGCTAAAACCCGCTCTGCTCCCACGCACCGGGCCTCGAGGCCAGGCCCGCACGCTCCCAACTGGCGCTTCAGCCACCAGCCGCCGGTGCCCGCAGCTGCCGAGCGCTGCCCATACCCTGTTCGGCGGGCTNCGAAAAAAATCAACAACAAAGAACAAACAACAATAAAAAAGACACAAACAAAACACCACCACCAAAACACAGCTATTTACCACCTGAAAATTGATGTATAGAGAAGTAGCCACAGTTTTTATTGTTCTTTGTGAATGAAAAACAATGGTGTGTACATAAGGCAAGAGGCATATTCTCTCAGGGAGGTTTCTAAACTAATCTGGAGGTACAATGGAGCTGAGTGTAAATGCAGAGAAGATACTTTACTTGAAAGAAAAAAAAGGAATAAACAATGGTTTGTTTTATAGGCAATCCAGTGGCCAGATCCACCTAACCTCAAACATCCTGCAGTCTGCACTGTCACTGTGACTGCACAGGCCTAGTTGGCCTCGTTCCACAAACATGTCTGCACTCAGCTAGGCACCAGGCAGTACTAGCGAGTAACACTTCCCACGCTACCCAGAAACGCGTTCAGATTTGTTAAGTTTTTCTTTTCATTCTGCAAAATCCTAGAAATTTAACACCAAACGGTATCACAAGCACTTAAGTTTTTAAGCTGTTGTTTGGCTAGCATCAAAAGCACCAAAAATGAAGTCAGCACTAGGTGCTCTTCCTTGGAAATTCTGGAAACTATGAGATCCCAGATTGACTTTGTGGGTAAGAAGAGAGCTAAAAAGCCTTCATGTGATCTATGTGAAGACTGATATAGTGACATCCTATTTCTGTACAAATCTTTGCTTGGACTGACACTTTGAAATCACACTGGTTAAAATCTGCTTACCTCAAACACAGGTAAGTCATGCACATGTAACCTGATCTTAAGATCTGCAACTCTTATCACAAGATAAAACGTGGCTATTATGAACTAACAGGTGAAGTTACTTCCCCCAGGGCAATAAAAGAAGTGACTGACCACACAAAAAATCCTAAGGTTATTATCCAGGGTGGAAACACAGATCTATCATTAACATGTATGAAACCTCATGCTGTGTACTCTTGGACTTTCAAGCTTAAAGGAAAGCACAGAATTTCCTTATAGGACAGATGAGCAAACCGAATGCCAGCAAACTGGAAAGATTAGATGGAGCCATCTGCTCAGACACTGAACCTGTTGAGAAGTTCTCATCTCACAGACTGCTATCCCGACATGGGCCAAAGTCTACACGTAACAGGTATAAATCACTCTCTGATTGCATTCCTCACTTACACTTTCAAAACCTCAAGCAAAATCTTCATATCCCCACCCTAAAATTCAGCTGAACCTGAACATAGAACAGACTTTTACAAATCCTTTGAAATTAGAGGCTAGCAGCAAAATACAAGGCACAAAACACCTGGCCCAGTCCAGCCTCACCACAACACACATAGCATCGTTTGAACTCCATAACCTTGTAAACAGCAGGCAGCTTTCTTCCAGTCCAGCCTTCCTGCCAGGGCATCACAGCCGTCGGGGTGTCGGGAACTGACCTTTCCGTCACCTCAGGGGCTAAGCAATACTTTTAAATAGCCGTTACTAAAGCCAAGGGCAAATGGGGTGAAGATGCCTGTCCCCTGTTCACCCGGAGCTGCCTTACCGGAAAAACGCGTCCCGCCGACAAGGGAACCAGGGACGCTCCTGCTAAAACCCGCTCTGCTCCCACGCACCGGGCCTCGAGGCCAGGCCCGCACGCTCCCAACTGGCGCTTCAGCCACCAGCCGCCGGTGCCCGCAGCTGCCGAGCGCTGCCCATACCCTGTTCGGCGGGCTCGTCTCTCGGGAGAGCGGTACCGGGGGCTGACGGAGGCGACTGCGGCCCCGCTTCCCGGTGCGGCTCGGCCGGACCACGGCGGTCGGTGGGAAAGCACAAGCCCCGGGCGGCGGCGGCGGGAGGTGGGGGGAGTCGAGCCCCGCGCGGAGGCGGAGCCGGTGCCCCCGCTGCACTCTTACCCAGCATGAGGGGGCTGAGGCGCCGGGCCATGCCCTTGGACAGGTCGTACACATAGAGCTTCACGGGGTGCAGGGCCAGCGGCTCCTCCATGGGGGCGTGGGTACGGCCGCCGGGCGGCAGCCGGAGCCCTGGCAGACACCCGCCGTCCGGCCGGGAAGAGGAGGATAAGGGAAAAGTGTGGCGCCGGTAACACTGGTGCGGCGGCACCAACAGTGAGGTGACAGACGGAACGGAAGGGGCGATGCTGCCTCTACGCATGCGCGGCAGCCGGCGACCGGCTGGGCGGCCGCGGCACTGCGCCGTTATGCAGCGCGGCGGTTCCGGCCTGGGGCGCGGGACGGGGCGGAGCTAAAGGCGGTGGGAGGGGCTGGGGTTCCCCCTGTCATTGGTTGAGGCTTGGCGTCTCCCGCCTACCGCTCCTCTCCGCAACCAATCCACATGGAGAGGAGGAACAGAGCGCGGCGCCCTTCCTCTCTCGCCATTGGTTGGAGTTACCAGAAGGGGCGGGTCCCCTGATGAGGAATAGGTAGTGGTGCATGGCCGCCGTGCTTGCTTGACTGTAGGCAAGGGCCGAATTTCCCGCGTCTGCCTGCGGTACTGGGGCCTTCGCGCCACGCCGGGAGCCATGTCGGAGTGGGTGTCGTATTACCGGAGTGAGGCTCCGGAGGAGGAGGAAGAGGAGCAGGAGGAGGCGGCCGAGGTGGTCGGTAAGGGCACACACACGCCCCCCCCCCCCCCCCCCCTGAGGGCCGCCCGGGGCCCGCTGCTCTCGGGGGTCGGCGGGCGGAGCGGGCTGCAGCTATAACTGTTTTACCCCACCCTGCTCCCCAGGGGAACACAGGCTTTCTGGCCGGGACAGCCTCATTTTCCTCGTGGATGCCTCCAAGGCGATGTTTGAGCCCGACGGGGAGGGAGTGACTCCCTTCGATATGACCATCCAGGTACGTTAAGGCTGCGTAGGGAGCCGCAGGGGGCTCCGCGAACCCGCTGGGGATCGCCCTCGGCGCTGCTGTGGCAGTGGTCGCCGGGCTGTGGCTCAGGCCGAGCTGTTGGTGTCAGGGCACCGCGGAACTCGAGCGGCTGGAGTTGCTGAGTGGCGGTGGGTTTGGGAAGAACCCTCGCCTGATGGGCTGGGTGCCGGTTTCCCTGAGGGACGTGTTTGCATAATGAGCAACCGATCCGCGTTCAAAGTCGTGTGTTTAACACATAAACGTTTATTTCCTTGGCCTTTCTCCTCGAGGAGAATGCTAAAGTATCTAAGGCTGTCGGCTGAAAAAAATATCCCAAAAGACAAGATCCCAGATCGTTTCTTCTGGTGAAATTTAGCTTAAAGCATTTGTTACACTTCATCTGTTTGCTAGACTCTACTTCCGTAAGCTACTAATTGCCAAAAAAAAGTTGGCTTTACTGCAACTGTTATTTTTTTGACCTGTGTACATTCTTTTTTGTCAGTGCATCCGGAATGTGTATACCAGCAAAATCATCAGCAGTGACAGGGACCTGCTAAGTGTTGTGTTCTATGGTACAGATAAGAACAAGAACACAGCAGATTTCAAGCACATCTATGTTCTTCAGGAACTGGACAATCCAGGTAAAGGCAGTGAAGTGATATGAAGGTTATGTAGAAAGAAGACTGGCAATGGCTGCCTTTCCTACCAAGCACTTGTCCCTTCAGTGCAGAGGGTTTGAGATACTTTGAACCCTGCCTGTTTCCCTCCCAGCTAAAAGACCCACATTGGTGCTGGGGCACTCTGTGTTGTCTTGGCACTTGTAGGTGCTGTCAAGTGATAGCTGGCTTGTCATATGGCAAATACTAGCCTTTGATGAGCAGTTTTCTCAGCCTCATGTTGGAAAGGCACAACCACAGAGGTGCTAGAGGACATTACTTGGACATCAGCTGTGAGGGACCCTTGATGCATATCAGAAGAGTATTTTTTCTAATGCTGTGACTGCTGTTACCACCTTTAGGTGCAAAGCGTATTCTAGAGCTGGACCAGTACAGGGGAGATGAAGGACGAGTACTTTTCTGTGAGACCTTTGGCCACAATGCTGACTATTCCCTGGGTGAAGCCCTCTGGGCCTGCTCTAATCTCTTCAGTGATGTCCGAGTCAGACTGAGCCACAAGAGGATCATGCTCTTCACCAACGAGGATGATCCTCATGCCAACGACAGTGCTAAAGCCAAGTTCGCCAGGACTAGAGCTGTTGATCTGAGAGACACAGGTCATTATTTTCCCCTTTCAGGTGGAATAAAATCATTGTATCCTTACAACAGATGTTAATTGCATTGCAAGTTTGTGATGGAAAAAGAATGTAACTGGTAATCTTTCTGAAGCTTTCTAAATTAGAAATTTGGTATCCAATAAAAATTAGAAAATCTGTTATCCAGTCTGATATCCAACAACTAACATTTTTCTAGAATCTCTTTTTCTACTCTGATAGCATAGATCAGGACTTGAGAGAGCCAAGGAAAAACAAACTTTGCTTCATTGTTCCATCATTTCCCACGAAGGCAACAATAAGATTCAATTAGCACAAAAGCAAAATTAATAACCCCATTTTGAATTAGATGAGGACCAGCAACCTGATCTCAGAGGCTGGAGAGTTCATTAGTTCAGCTACTTAGCTGAGATAACCAGTGTTTTTGGAGTTCAGCAGATGTGCTGTATCTAGAAGCTGTAAGACTTCCTTAGTCCATTAGCCTTAATCCTTTATTAGTTTTCTAATAATTGAGGAGAAAGAATCCTGGACCAGTGATATCTTTTAGAGGAGAGAAGGTAACATTCACAGTAATTCACTGTTCTGCTTTCAGAACTTTGAGATTGCCTCCAATTTAAACATTGTAACTTGGAAGGGGAATTTGCTGAACTCATTACTTCCCTCTTTGTCTGAGGCAGGTTTATGTTTTACAGGAGTTTGTCAGAGCTGTTTCATACAGGTTGTTGTTAATATTCTTCATTAGGGCGGAAACATTTTCTATGCTATGTTGTTTTGACTGAAGTCCTTTGCCTCCTTCCCTAGAAACTTTCACAGCTAATACAGATGGCAATTTGGAGCTTAATCTTGCTTAAATTCTTTGCTTAGAGAAATCTGAAAGTGCTGAGAAACATGTGAATGTAAAAAAAAGCAGTTTCTCTGATAACCTCTTATCTCTGACTGTTTCTAGGTATCATCCTGGACTTGATGCACTTGAAGAAACCTGGAGGGTTTGATATCTCTTTGTTCTATAGGGATATCATAAACATAGCAGAGGATGAGGACCTTGGGGTCCAGCCTGAGGAGTCAGCAAAGCTGGAGCATCTCATGAAGAAAGTACGAGCAAAAGAGACAAACAAAAGGGCTTTAGTAAGGTTTGTGCCTGGTTATGATACTTCCTCCAGTGGAGGCATTAGATGTTACTTTTAGCCTGCATCTCCCCTCCCTCTTCTGGAGGGATTGACCTATAAAGGCATCAGTGTTTACCTTCCTCAATCTTAATTCCTTAGTTCAAGAGCAGTGTTCTGTAGCTTCCAAGGATATTTGTCCTTTGAGAATGAATTGAGAGTGAAAGTTTGCCTCTTTTCCTCTTTTTCCTCTGTTTGACATCTTAAGCATTGAAATTGGCCAGAATTTTATTTTTTTTTGTCATTGCGAAGTAAAATACTAGGAAATATGCAACATTTAAAATGATTAGTTTATAGTGAAATCTGATTGAGGCTTTTCTTACTGGTGTTAATTTAGAAAAATGCCAACTCAACGTAACTGGTAGGTATTTTGGCTTATGATTAACTAGTTCTATGTGGCCAGTCTGCCTAGGCACTTGGTGTGGATTCACAGAGCCTTGATGTTTCTGATCTCCTGCTAAAAGATCAAAGATACTTAAAGAAAGATTAAAGGGATCTTGACAAAGCAGATAGCAAATATTTTTGGAACCATGTACTCTGTAACAGTTTTAATGAGCGATTTCTTGGCAGAATGATTTGGAAGCACAATACAGAAAGGAACTTCACAGCCTAGAGTTTGTAATATATGTTAA
Source organism: Ceyx cyanopectus (assembly GCA_013401355.1). NCBI lineage: Eukaryota > Metazoa > Chordata > Aves > Coraciiformes > Alcedinidae > Ceyx > Ceyx cyanopectus. The sequence goes on along the minus strand of VYZU01081993.1, from coordinate 52,155 downwards.
AATTTATTTAAAAAAATAAAAATAAAAAAAATAAAAATATTTAACACATATGTTAAAAAAATCCCAACCTGAGCTGTTGTCACTGGCATTCTTGTTCCTGCTCACAGCTTTATTTTCCTTTATTGGGAATGTTCTTAAAGTTTTCTAATAATAGAGGAAGAATCCCAGACCTTTTAGAGATGAAGTAACATTCACAGTAATTCACTGTTCTGATCTCAGAACTTGAAGATTGCCTCCAATTTTAAACCTTTACTTCTAAATCATGGTATTGTTTTTCTTGATGGGGTTCTTTGGGGAAGTTTTGCCTTCTTCTTGAACAGCTGTGTGGAGTCAGAGGTCACAGTGCATTAAGGCCAAGTAGGGTACTCCCCAGTGTGGACTTGTCCTGTGGTCTGTTTGAGTAGAGCTGCCCTCCAGAAAGAAAAAAACTGAAAGAAGTGTGGTAAATTATTTGTGTTTAAGTTACTTTTCTAATCAGAATTGATAGCATTGCAAGAATGTTTTTAAACAAGTGAAATAGTGACTCAAGTAAGAGTGTGTTTCCAGAGATAACTCTGATTTTGGGGAGAGGAGAATAGGAGGAGGCCAGACAAAATAAGTGATCTGAAGAGAGAACTTTCTTTTACAAGAGTGATTTATCTTNTTAGTGTTTACAACCTTGTTCAAAAAGCTTATAAGCCATATCCAGTGAAGCTTTATCGGGAAACTAATGAACTGGTCAGAACGAAAACAAGGACGTTTAATGGAAAAACAGGCAGCTTGCTTCTGCCTAGTGATACAAAAAGGGCTCAGGTAAAGTACTGACTATGTGCCTGCTTTTTCCTGTCTCTGTGTTATGGTGTTATCTTTTGATTCATTAAAAAATAGATTTTGTCCCTTTTATTAAAGATACAAGTATGAATCTTAGCGTGGGAGTTGGAACTTTTTTTCCAAACAAAAAAATGCATATTACTATTTTTTTGTTATTTTGTTCTTTCTTTTTGCCTTCCTGCTTGATATTGTGCCTGTTGTAGTTTGAATGTCATGTTCTGTTAAGGCACAACCTTATTTCAAAACCAGATATGCAGTTGTTATGTGTATTGTCACAAGCACACTTTGTCCTTCCATGCCAGAGGCTCCTAAAGTTGTTGTCTTGAGATTAAATATTTTTATTTCTTGACATAAAGTACAGGAGATGAATAGAAAACTATTCAACCCTGATGTTTAGCTTCAGAAGCTGGACTATGATTTTTTTTTTTTTTTTTTTTTTTTTTTTAAGGAAAAGGGGGGGGTTCCTTTCATTC
>VYZU01081993.1:15460-49714 GCA_013401355.1 Ceyx cyanopectus | reverse complement strand
TTTTTTTTTTTTTTTTTTTTTTTTTAGGTTAAATCTGTATCTGAGCAAAGATGTGTCTCTTTCTGTTAGTGTTTACAACCTTGTTCAAAAAGCTTATAAGCCATATCCAGTGAAGCTTTATCGGGAAACTAATGAACTGGTCAGAACGAAAACAAGGACGTTTAATGGAAAAACAGGCAGCTTGCTTCTGCCTAGTGATACAAAAAGGGCTCAGGTAAAGTACTGACTATGTGCCTGCTTTTTCCTGTCTCTGTGTTATGGTGTTATCTTTTGATTCATTAAAAAATAGATTTTGTCCCTTTTATTAAAGATACAAGTATGAATCTTAGCGTGGGAGTTGGAACTTTTTTTCCAAACAAAAAAATGCATATTACTATTTTTTTGTTATTTTGTTCTTTCTTTTTGCCTTCCTGCTTGATATTGTGCCTGTTGTAGTTTGAATGTCATGTTCTGTTAAGGCACAACCTTATTTCAAAACCAGATATGCAGTTGTTATGTGTATTGTCACAAGCACACTTTGTCCTTCCATGCCAGAGGCTCCTAAAGTTGTTGTCTTGAGATTAAATATTTTTATTTCTTGAAATAAAATACAGGAGATGAATAGAAAACTATTCAACCCTGATGTTTAGCTTCAGAAGCTGGACTATGATTTTTTTTTTTTTTTTTTTGTGACATATGAGTGATGCTTCAAAAACATTGTTTCTCAGCCACCATTTCTGTCAGAAGGAGGCATCTGATGTGTCTGCTGCAGGAAGATTGGAATAAAACAGGAGGTCTGACAGTGTCTGGTCCAACACAGCCCAGAGCAAGACTCACAAAACCAGATCAGGTCGCCTAGGGTTTGTTTGGGACAGCTCTGAAGAACTCCAAGGATGAGATGTGACAGCCTCTCTGTGCCAGGGATCAGCTATTGTCTTAGCAAAGTATATTTTGCTGATGTGCAAGTGGATTTTCCATTGAAATAATGGTCATAGACTGTGACTTGCCATTTCATTGTACACTAATGAAATGCACTAATGAGAGTTTGCTCTGTGTTGTGTATAACTCTCTTTTCAGTAATGGAAAACAGCAATTGCATCATCCTTTTCCTGCCTGCCCCTGCCTTTCTTTTTTCCTTAATGCTACAGCACTGCTGTCTGCTCTTCCCTGCTTTAGACATATGGAAACCGCCAAATTGTGTTGGAGAAAGAGGAAACAGAAGAAGTAAAAAGGTTTGATTCTCCAGGCTTGTTTCTGATTGGCTTCAAACCACTTTCGATGCTGAAGCAGCACCACCACATTAAGCCCTCCCAGTTCATCTATCCCGAGGAGTCCCTAGTCAGTGGTAAGTGAAGATGGCACCTTGCATTACAGTAATAGTGTGTTGAGTGGGGATCATGGAGTGTAAAATCTTTGTCTAACTTTAAAACTTCCTAATATTAAAGTGTAGAATTAGCTGTTGCTGCCCCTCTCAACTACAGTTAATCCTTGTTGTCTTCTATAGTAGAAGAGCCAGTTGGGCTTCATGTTTCATAATGCAGCATGGCAAGCAGCAGACTATGCAGATGTAGTCCCAAAATACTTGGTTTTATCATTCATGAAAGTGAAGGAGCCTCGTACCTTACAAGAAGGGAAATGTGGTTAAAAAAAAAATCAGACAAAAAAAACCAACAACCTCCCAAACCAGTGGTTTTAAGTCCATATGAGCTAGGAGTGGAAACATAATACTCAGGAAGTGTGGTTGAATTAATAGCACTTTGCACACTTGTAAAGAGGGCAGGAGAGGATGCTTAGGACTGCTTACTCTTCCCTTCCTATGTGTATGTGTAAGCATGCTTATGCAGTAGTACTAGTCCATCCCAAGCTGCAATGGTAAAGAAAAAAACCTCTAGCTCCTCAATCTACTGGTGGGTAAATAAGGCTGAGATATGACCAGATGCTTTGCCATGCCTGCCTAAAGAAGAGCCTTTATATTAGCTTCTCTAGTTTAGCAGTTTCCTGACTCATACACCTTACTTAAATATCAGTCTTTTTTCTGACCACTGTACCTGGTAGAATACAAAGTAAACATGTGCCTCAAGAGGAATACTACAGCCTGAGTTCTTAGGGTGTTAACTTCTGCAAAAGGTCCTATGATGTGCTGCTACTACAGTGTCCCACCAGACCAGAAAGAGGCTTTGTAGATACTGGTTTCTGACTTTCATCTGTATTTTATTGTGCAGATGCTAGTGATTTCACCAGAATTCTCATTGCTATGATCAGGAGGGACACTAAAATTGTAGTTTTCAAAAGCTCCCTCTTCCAAAAGTTGCTTTTTACCTCTGCAGTATTGCAAGCATTTCAAAGAAGCCACAGGTCTTGAAACCTTAATATCTAGGGCTACATTCCTGACCAAAAGAGCAAAACTGTCAGTCTGACCAATAGAGTCTTTACTTTGCAGGGAGCACGACACTATTTAATGCCTTGCTGATGAAGTGCTTGGAGAGGAAGGTGATGGCTCTGTGCAGATACACCGCCCGCCGGAACGTTCCCCCGCGCTGCGTGGCCCTGCTTCCCCAGGAGGAAGAGGTGGATGAGCAGAAAGTGCAGATAGCTCCTCCAGGTATGGGAAGAGATCCTGCCTTTCCCTGCACGATGGGATACAGCCAGCATGATAGCATCCTCTGTGGTGTGAAAATACCCTTGGTGCTGTGCCCCTTCACTGAGGACAGTGCTTTCCAACATCCCTTTCTGCAGTTCTGTCACTGAAAGCATCTGACATTGAATCTGTTTTTAAAACCCCCGTTGCATCAGTGTTTGCTCAGTTAATCATGGCTCCACTGTATTCCCTGCCTCCTACCACTTTTTAGTACATCAAGGATCTGACCTAAAAATTAAAAGCTTTTTTTTGTTTGTTTTCTGACTAGACAGAATGTCTTTCCCTGAATTTTATTGAATCCTTGGATACATTTTAAAGTAAAACACCAAAACAACCAAATAACTAATAAAACTCACATACTGAACCTAATGCCTTATCAGCTGAGTGGGAAATGATTAGGGAGCAAAGGCAAACTCTTGCATTTTGCCATTTTTGCACCTCTTTAACTGAGAAATCCTTTTTTAGGAAGATACAAAGTAAGAAAACATCACTGTTTGTGTACAAAACAAAACATTTTGGAAATGACACAGTGGCATTAACTTTCAAACAAGCATTTTTTTCAAGCTTATACCCAGTAAGAGATGGGGAAGATGGAGAATTTGATCTGCATAAAAAGCAAGTCACAAGTACCCAGCTCTTAGCTACGCCATTCAAGTCTTTTTCAAAAAGCCATTGTTGTTGGTTGTATGCATTGAGATTGGGACTGCATGTCATGCTGTAGGTACTAGGAAGTATTATGGGTTGTCATTGTTCACATCAAAATGGCTAGATAGTTTGGAGTCATCAGACCTAGGTAAGAAGCATCTTGGTCTTCCCCATAAATTATTGAGGTCATGATTGTGTGTAACTATTCTCTTGTTCCCTCTCTTCTGTGTAGGTTTCCACATCATTTTTCTCCCATATGCAGATGACAAACGGAATATTGATTTTACAGAGAGAGTGCCAGCCAGTCAAGAACAGGTGGACAAAATGAAGGAAATAATCCAGAAACTCCGCTTCAAATACAGGTACAGAGAGATAAATAGTGTGTAGAGGGTGGCATGGGGAAGAGGGCACAACACTGTTTGCTGTATTGCACACATTGTTCAGCTCTGGTGTTCAAGAGATGAGATTTTGATGTGTTTTGATACAAATTGCTTCCCTTTTCAGTAGCTTTGTCCAATCTTTATTCTTAATCATTCAGAATACACAGGTGCCACATGCTTTTTGTAGCACATTCTGGAGTCCTCTGCAGAGTTGCTCGTGTTCTCTGGGCTGTTGTTATTTGTTGCAGAGGTATCACATTTTATTGTGGTTCTGCCAATCTATTGCAAATCAAACCTGGATCATTTAAATTAGAGCACTTTAGAAACAATAGTTAAGCCTTTTCATTATAGCTAGGATGAATTTCAGGAGGTGCTTTAATGAGAGATTTTTGCCTACATATGTAGAAAGTAGCATAACTGTTCCTAAAGTAGAATGTCACTGGTCTCACACAGCTTTCTAATGTGGTTGATGTGTGATGGGATAGTGATTTGGCAGGTAAAATGAAAAGAGTAAGAGCAGCTCTTCCAATGAGATGGATTGCCGTATGGGAAAGAGGGAAGTTTTTATTTGAAATAAGGTGGTGGTAGATCTTGTGTTTTGTCTGTCTTCTTGGCAACATACATTGACATTTTGGGGGATTCTTGGCAGGCCTGACAGCTTTGAGAACCCGGTTTTGCAGCAGCACTTCAGGAATCTGGAGGCTTTGGCACTGGATATGTTGGAACCTGAACAAGCTGAGGATCTTACAAGTGAGAATTATTGGTGGGTGTGAAGGGAGGTGGGATGGAGGGCTCTTATTTTCTAAGGTTGTAAATTTTAAGATAAAGGAAAAAATTGTTCACTTTTCTGTCCAAAATTGATATTAATCATCTTCTATTCTATGGTGAGAAATGTTTTCTCTGAAATGTCTCTCTTGAAGAGTTTAAATAAGATTTCATTCTGATAAATATGCAGAATTACTTAATTCTGCTAGGAGGCAATGATGCCACCTTGTGGCTGTGATACCTACCTAAGAATATTTTGTCAAAGGATAAAAATCTACTCGTGGAGGGGAAGTTTCTCTTTTAAAGTTATGTTGTACTTGAGGAGTAACATTAGAGTAACTGTTTTTCTATTCTGAAGTGACACACAACAAATTATGTAGGCCCCTGTGCTAGATGATATACAAATACGTGGCAGAAACAAGCTGTTCTGCCTCAAGCTACTCACAACCCTAGGTAGTGTGTGACCTGTTGTATTTTAAATGTCTTGAATTAGACCTGGGTGACAGTGCAACCACGTAGGAGTTCTACAACGCTTCCACCCTGTCAGTTTTGTTCTGCCTATGCAGTTCCTGTTCAGGGATATGTGCAACTCCATTATTTTCATACAATATCAACTCACAATATTACAAAGAGCTGTACATTTCTTGTTTGTCAATAGCATAACACAGGTCTTCACATTTAATGTGCTTGCAAGATGCTTGCATGCTTGTTCTTACTGATGCACAGTTGTATCTGGGAGTGGCCTCATTTAGACTTTCCTGTGATCACTCTGGTTTTGAGAGAGCAAACTGTCTTTTGCCAGTGCCAAAGGCTGAAGAGATGAATCGCAGGCTGGGCAACCTAATGGAGGAGTTTAAGCAGCTGGTTTATCCCCCCGACTACAATCCTGAGGGGAAGGCTGTAAAGCGAAAACAAGGTAGGTAATGGTGGTGCAGATGTGCAACATGATGGCTGTGCTCTTTGGGTAGAGCCTTCTGGGTTTTCTTCAGTTTTTCTCAGAGTTTAAAGCAGCTGCTTTGTGCAGAAACTCTTCACTTGCCTCCATGACAAAGTGAACTTGCATTCAGCAGTGATTCTGAGAGAGTAGAGAGTTTTATAGTATCCAGTTAGAAAACTGCTGGTGAAAAAAGAAAGTAGTAAGCAATATGGGTAAATGACTGTAAAAGATGGATTTGATTATTATTATAACTTTAGGTTTGGGTTTTTTTTTTTAATGACAGTCATAAAATCATTTCATGCTTTCAGTTTGCTTTTGGTGAGGAAGCAGTCTTTACACAAGTCCAGGATGGGCATCTTTAGGGCTAGATGCCTAATTAATGCTAAAGTACATGTATAGTTTAGGATCCTATGAAACTCTGCATCAAGTGGGAGCTTTACTTATCTGAGTTCCCTGTTGAATAGTTACACTCTAATGTCTCAATTAGAATTCCTTAAATGTTTTATTTGGGGGTGATCTTCTCATCAGAACACAGAGCTTCATACTTGAGTTTGAGATTATTCCCGTCAATGATTACATGACGCATAGAGAGTGACACCTACTTCAACCAAAATGCAGACACTAGGTCTGTGAGTTTGTGGGCAGGTAACTGCTCAGCACCACCTGCTAAAGGCTGTTAACTGTGGTGTGTATAAGAAACATGAATATCCTTCTATTAAGAAACTCTTTAAAATCTTGGTGCTCTAAAATTCCTCTTTCTAGGTTCTGATGGTCAGACTGAGAAGAGGCCCAAGGTAGAAGTCTCAAAAGATGAGCTGCGGAGTTACGTGCAGAAGGGCACTCTAGGCAAGCTCACTGTACCCGTTCTGAAGAATGCCTGCAGGCTTTATGGGCTGAAGGGTGAGGGGAAGAAGCAGGAGCTCATGGATGCACTAACTGAATACTTCAATGGACACTAAGCAAGAGTGGAAGGGCCTGTGTGACTGCCATCTGCATTCAGTTTTGCTCCTCTCAGGTGGATACTATTTGGTTAATCTTGCTCTGGAGAAGGCAATTACATGTTGCCAAACCTAGAAGAGGAGAAACTGTTTTAACTTCCTTGTGAAACATCTCTGCAAAGTTAGGATTCTGTTCAGGGTACCCAAAGGCAGAATTAAACTCCCTTGCTAACTCAGGTCACCTACTGCAACAGCACAATTGTGCCTTCCTGGTTTCTTAATAAAAGTTATTTTAAACTTCTTACTTTGCAACATTGGCTGTACCCTCTTTGCATTGCAAAGGCAGCAAAACTCCTTTCAGTGTAAGAAAACATTGATCTGTGTTAATGGTACCACATGAATTCAAACAGTGGGTCCAGTCCATGTGCTAACAGAGGGTATACCAAGAGAGAGTGTAGCATAAGCTGATGTAAAAAGTTCTCTGGAAAGCTGCAAGTAGCCCTTGTTACATCCAGTATTTTTATTATTCTGGTCATTCTTACAGTGGCTGCATCTAGGGATATTTTGGGTTTTAAACTTCTACCCTGGTCCCTTCCACCTACCTGGCAGTGCAAGATGACTGAAGCCAAAAACTAGTCACTGCCCTGGCACTAGGAATCAGTACTAATAGTTTAGGTAAACAGTAACTTTCTAGAGGATGCAAACATCAGCCACTCACTTCCACAGCTCCTCAAGAGAGCAGCTCACCCTTGTTGAGCTCAGCACTATTCCAGCTACAGTCTCATTGTGCTTTCAATCAGCCTGCAAGATAATAGTTACTGTTAATAAACATGTCTAGGCAATCAATTTATTTTGCCCTTCAGCAGTTACTGTAAATGTTTGTCCTAGTAAGACTTAAACACAATAAAATAGATTATCCTGTCCTTAATTCAGTGAATTTTCATTCCCAAAATGCCCTTGTTAACTTCTCTCTTGGCCTGCTAACCCCCAGGCACAGTATGTTCCAGGCTTTGGATGCTTGTGGCATCTTTGTTCTAGGTTATTAAATCTTCCTTCTAGCTTTTTTTTTTCTTTTTATTAGGCTCTCACATTAAGCAGTTTAAAAGGGATTATAATGGGAGGTTTCAGAGCAGAAAAATACACGGTTCTGCTTGCTCAAGAATCCTTTATTTCTGCTCCTCCTGTCCTTTATGTCAGCCACCTTGGCATGGTACAATAAGGCAAATCTGTTGCAAAGCTGTGGATTTGAACACAACTTGCTGAACACTCAGCAGCAGTAGAAGACAGCCACAGCCTTTCTAAATCTCATAGAAAGGAAAGGACTCCAAAATCTTAGTATCAAATTCACCTTAGCAAGGCTGTTCTCAGCTATTTACAAAAATATACAGGCATTTTTTTCTTCAGCCTTTTAATCTGTTGGTTTTATCTGTTTGGGATAAAGGTGTGTAGTGTCTGTCTGGAAAACATACAGGAGAACTTAGTTTCCCTTCTGCTATTGTACCTATGGGTCTTTCCCTGCTAGCTTTGCTTTGGCATCCTGCAGTAGAAAACAGGTTTGCTCTTATGCTCAGAACAGTAAGTAGATTTATTAAATATGCATTTAGCTAAAGCTAGCTTCATAAAACTACTACTAAGCCAAAATGGTGATAGTGCTTCATGCTTTTGCAGGAGGAGATTATTTACCCTTCTCTTATTGAGACACAGATCAATCCAAACAATTACTTGCTTTCTGTTGACTTGTGCATAACTTCTACTGACTGTACTGCAAAAGCCTTTAGGCAATCTCTGAGCAGTTTAGGTTTCCAAGTAGGAACACTTCACTTAGTTGCAAATGCTTCCCCCGGGGAATGAGTTCAACTGAGCTGTGTCAGCACTTTTATTTTTCTTAAAAAGTCAGTATTTAAAAATAAAGTAAGACAAAGAGATTTCCCCTTGTTCACTGCTGTAAGATTTCTGCTCCCCACTCCCCTCTTACAGAAGTCTCCTGCTGGTTTCAAGAGGCAAAAGGATTGTGCTGTGTGCATCAGTCTTGGCTCTGTGTGGTGGTACACAGTAGCTACTGCCCACCTTACACAGCCTACAGTGCTCAGTCAGTGAGCAGCAGCTCCAGCAGCCTGCACAGTGGGCAGGAACAGACACCTTTTGTCCTCTGTGGGCCAAACCATCCAGAAGCACAGTTACTCACACCTGTTAGAGGCTGAAGCTCAGCAAAAATACCACAAGACAGAGGAAGCTCCTGGGCAGGTTGAAAGAGCCCCGAGCAGCCAGACATGGGCATAAGGAGGAATTCTTTTCTTTAAAACATCAAACAGGAAATACAGTTGTACAACCACTTTTCAAGAAGTAATACAATGAGAATTAATGTGTTCAAATGGAATAATAGAAAAGGGGGGAGAAGAGGCAGAAACACTGAAAAAAAACATTATTAAACAAACAAAAAAAAAGGTGTTTTGAAATGAAACACTGATGTCAAAACTATAGTCTCAACTAAAGCTAGACATTCATTCCCCCTGATTTCCACTTTCCTATTCCACACACACTTAAAACTCCTGGGCGTTTAGACCAACAGTCTTTCTATAGCTTGCTGGACAGACTGGATCTGAGGCTTCAGCTGCGAGCCCTCCTTGATGGTGATGGAGCAGGCGATGACAGGCCGGGAAACGCCACAGGCCCGGCCCAGGGCCTGCTTGGAGCGCACGAACACGTAGGGTACATTCTTGTCCTCGCAGAGAAGGGGAAGGTGGAGGATGATTTCCAAGGGCTCTGCATCTGCTGCCATCACAATGAACTCTGCTATCCCTCGGTTCAGTGTTTTGGTGGCTGTAAAAGAAACTGCACAGTAAGCCTAGGTCCTTCTGGAAAGCATATCTCACAAGGAATAACTTGAGGAAACGCTGAAATTGGCTCAGCCAAGGTCTGCTGGTAGCATGAGGACAGGCCAAAGCAAAGTGGCAGCTGCAGGGCCAGGGAAGGGGTTACTCACAGTTGCCCCTGGGGTACCATGCCCAGTACTGCCCTTGAACACAGAGCAGATTCATAAGGGAGCAAGGGCAGCCCAGGGCTGCTGATGGGGGTGCACCACAGATGAGGGGAGACTAAGGGAGCTGGGTTTGTTTAGCATGGAGAAGAAGGGGACAACGTGGCCCCGACAGGGGATGTGGCTGCTCTCTTCTGCTTCAAGGGGACTGCAGAGAAAATGTAGCCAGACTGTCTTTGTGAGTACATAGAAAAAAAGGGCAAGGTGGAATTTTTACACACACCCTTATGAGAGGGGTGGAAGCCATGGGACACACGCCCTGAGAAATGGTGGAGTTTCTGTTTTTGTGGATTGTTTTTCTAGGTGAAGCCCTGAGCAACCTGATCCAACTGTGAAAGGAGCCACTCCCTGGGAAGGCTGCACTAGAGGTCCCCTCAAACCCAAATTTTCTTATTATTCCAATTAGGCATCTGGCAAACACACCACTGAAGTATGCATGATCACAGGACATGCACCAGAAACACAGCCTGGGCATGTACCACAGCTGCATGTGTTGTAGAGGTTACAACTTAGTTCTGCCTCTGAATATTGTTCAGGCAGGCTGGAAAGGCGAGGAAGGAGAGGGATGCTTGCAAGATCCAGGTCTACGTAACAGTAGTGGCCCACAGCTAGAGAGAAAAGACAGTCTCTAGCCACAGCTGATCACAAAATCCATGCTACAGTATCTAGCACACACAGGTCTCACCTTCATTGGCTCCCTTGCGTAGCTGCTTGTAGTTGCAGGACTGCTGCACAAGGTCCAGTAGCGTCTTGGTGAGCTGTGCATCAGCCAGTGGGTAAGCTTTGGGATTCACCTCTGCCTCACTCTAGAGAGGGGAAAAAGTAGACCATTGCAACAGGAGCAAGGGGAACTTTGTTCTGAACAACACTGTGTCCACCATACATACTATTTGAGTCACATCACCACTCTCAGTCACTCTGCACATACACTAAAAATCACACAGCATTTTATTTATAAATAAGGGATTATTCCCATATTCAAATCAGACAGTATCTGTACACAGAGACAACTAATTTACACCCTACAGGGTAGCAGTGAGCTTATAGAGCAGTCTTCAGGTATTCAGTACCACAAATACTATATAAAATGAAGTGTTTAAGTGAACAAAGTACAAGGTCCTGCCTGCAGCAAATTAACAAGCTCAGTCATGAATTTTAAAGGAATCCCAAGAACAGCACACGTCAGGTTATTTTTCCAATGTACAAATAGCTTCTAAATGCCAACATCAGTGGTGTAGCAGAACAGCAAGGAAGTCATGAGCGGCATTTTTGGCCAGCACTGGCAGAACGCCAACTCCCATCTCTGCATAGGCACCGGGCAGGGTGACCCCACGCCGCACCGCTCTGCTGGTCGCCGAGAACACGCTTCCGCTCCCCGCGAAGCCGGACACTCGGGGCCGGGCCGGGCCGGGCCGTAGCCCCCCGCCACTAGGTGCCCCCAGAACGCCGCGTATCGCCCCTCGGGGGCTGCGCGCCGAGCGGGAAACTCGCAACCGGCCGCGGCGCCGGCCGGCCTCCACGTGCTCGCCGCCCCGCGGTCCCCCCAGCCCGGAGTCCCCGGCGCGGCGCTCCCCGAGAAGCCTGACGCTCAGCCGCAGCTCACCATGGCCGCGGCCTGGGCTGCGCGGCACGGCCCGCTCACTCGCTCGCTCCTCGGGGTCCAAAGACGGTGGGCGGAAGGAGGCGAGCGCGTTGCTGCGCGCTGCGTCGCGGCCGGAAGTGAGGCGACCGTCAGCCCCGGGGCGGAGCCTCCACCACCCTTCGCCCTCCGCGGTCAAGGAGTCTCCGCGCAAGCGCAGGCGCCGCGCGTGGCGGCGGGCGGGTGATGGCGGGGCCGTGCGAGCGGCCGGGCGGGGAGCACGGCGAGCGCTGGGCTCTGCGGCTGCGCCCGCCGCTCTGCCTCGCGTGCGCGATGGAGACCCTGAGCGACAGCGGCGCCTCGGTGGGCGGAGGCCGCCCTGCCCCTCCTGCCCCTGCCCCTTCCTGCCCTGCCCTCTCTGGCCCTGTCCTCTCCTCACACTGCATCACCCGTCAGCGGTCCCCACCGCGACCGCTGCCCAATCACCTTGGCCCAGGGCTCTCGGGCCCCGGCGGCACTCGACCCCCCCAGGGTGCTGGGAGCAGCAGGGCGGCCCAGGCCAAAGCTCTAACGGGCTGTTGTCTCTGCTCTGTAGCTGGTGCGCAAGAAGCACGTCCTCTCCCGCCTCTACGATGCCCTGNCCCCTCCTGCCCCTGCCCCCTCCTGCCCTGCCCTCTCTGGCCCTGTCCTCTCCTCACACTGCATCACCCGTCAGCGGTCCCCACCGCGACCGCTGCCCAATCACCTTGGCCCAGGGCTCTCGGGCCCCGGCGGCACTCGACCCCCCCAGGGTGCTGGGAGCAGCAGGGCGGCCCAGGCCAAAGCTCTAACGGGCTGTTGTCTCTGCTCTGTAGCTGGTGCGCAAGAAGCACGTCCTCTCCCGCCTCTACGATGCCCTGGCTTGGCAGGCCCTGCCAGTTGTCCAGCTGCTGGCACAAGATGAGAGGGTCTGCATTCATTTGATAGGAACTCTCTTTGGTAAGAGCTTGGCTGTGGCCTAGCGCGGCAGCAGCAGGAAGAAGGCAGTTAATGCTTTTTATCAGATCGTTGACATTATATGAAGATTCTTACAGAAATGGAAGTGTGAGCTTAAAAACGTGTTGCAGGATTTAATATAGAGTGTACAAAATACAACTCTATGCAGTTGGGTTTTTTCCACTGTCACTTCACATTTGTAGAAGCCCTTGTAGCCATAGGACTGTAATTCCTGCTTCTTTGCAGTGGGTCAGCCTTGGAGCAGAATAGTGTTCAGTGGGATGTTATAAAGTGCCTTTCCAGTAAGTCTCTGTGATCTTGAACATCTCTTACGGATTTGCATAGCAGAACTATGGGAAAGGTCTTGGAAATGTTGTCTAAAAACTTGATGGAGAAGAAGTAATTGTCTAAATGAGAGAACAGTAAAGGAGGAAGAGAAAGGTGGAGGGTAAGGACAAGAGCGCCTTCAGAGAAAATGAAGCAGATTCCTTTAATTCCATTATCTCATTTGCACATCACAGATAATTCTTGTTCTTTGGGGAAAGTGACTTACAAGGTCCTTCCCTGCCTTGATGCACTAAATAATTCAGTGTTTTCCCAGTTGATTTCCTAGCCCAAATTGTGTTGTGTGTATTTTGGAATCAGCTTTGTTAGAGGCACAACTTTGTGCAGATTCAGTTCTCTCCATTGCACAAATTTTTATCGAGTGCTGCAGGCACACACCATGCTGTACAGATGTATATGAAGCCATGCCTGTGGCCAAGTCAGTCCTGCACAGTACTATAACATGGAAATACCCCCAAATGAGGGAGCTGTACTTGTATTTCAATGCTCTTGTGTGCTTTTAAATGCTAATTCTCTTTCTAAGAAGCTTTACAATTGGATGGTTTAGAGACAGCTTTGGGATTTTACTGTACTTGGTGTAACAGAGCTGTTGGAATCCCATTTTAAGCTTGGGGTTACAAAGTATGACATGTACATTTTGGATAGAGCTTGCTTGAACTAATAATTATTTGGTGCAAGAGTGTAAGAGGAATGCCCAAAGGGTTGAGCAATGCTGTGGAGGACTTTCAGGAAAGTACATTCAATTTTTTAGAGACAGTATTGGGATAAACACAGGCAGAAGAGAATTAAGAGAACAGAGATGCATGTGGTGTGGAGAGTTACAATGTGAGTCAGTCTTGCATAAGAGGAGATGGTGAATTTCAGGTAAACCTGAATTCTATGCATCTAGTATTACTGTGTGCAAATCTTTTCCAAGGTGTAAGGAAGCTAATGAGGATTGAGCAGATGAGTCAGGAAATAACCAATTTATTCACCTGCAATGTTGTAACATTGCTTTAGCTGACCAAATTTCCAAGAGGTCATGGGGAGGTAATTTGTTTGGATATGTTGAAACAAGGTTTGGTGTGGCAGAGGTCTGTGTCTGAACCATTGCCTGATGCTCTAGGAACCTGAAGTCAGAAGGAGCTGGGAGGTAGTTTCTCATCCATTGTGGTGTAGTAGAGACAGAGGCTTATTTTAATATATCCAGTCTTACTCTCTCATTTTGCAAATGATTTGTGAAGTGGTGCCTTCAGGCTCAATTTAACACTGAAATTATTTCCATACAGCGTAAACTTAGTGTTCAAATTTGGTCTTGGGATTTTCTCCCTCTTGCAGAGGGAGAAGACTGTTCATGGTAATTGCTATGAATGGAAGATGGGAAGGACAACACACAGCTAGGCTTTAAGTTCTGTCATTCTGGAGTACTGAGATGTACACTACTGGATGCAAGCAGTGAGATGTGGTGACTGTAGCAGTTACATATTTACTTACATAGGTGGAGCCATTGACTTCAGTTATGAAGAACCTAAAACATTTCAAGAGAACCAAATGCCTTCATGTCCCCGTGTCCTGCTTGTGGAGGTGCCTTTTGCAATACTCACTGGGAGTATCCACCTTCCTCTGACAAAGGCAGGCTGGTGTCATGTGAAACTGGGAAAGCCAAACAGTTCTGAAAAACCTTTGCAGCCCTTTTTGCAAGAAAGTATCGCAGCACTGCTGGGCACAAGCAGGGATGAGTTCCATGACTGATTGTAGTTTATCTTTTAGGGATGTTGCATACTGTGGAAGACAGCAGTGCCCTGGACCTATTTGTAGAAGGTGAGGCCACATGTTGATTACTGACAGCTTGTGGAAGAGGCTCTGTCTTGTCTGATAATTATGAGGTGCTCAGCTTGAATTGGGAAGAGCATCTATTTTCTATCAACACAAGAGTGATGAGTGGACTGTTGCAATATTTGGGAGCAGGGGAGTGTGTGCAGATTTAAATATTCAGCATTTCTCTCACATGTTCTGTGTGTTCCATTAATTCAGTGTCAGGTGGGTAGCAGTGGTAAACAGTGCCTCACCTTTGGATGTGACCAAAGTCTCAAAGCAAATGGGAATCTTCCTGTAGGCTTCAGTGAGCTTTGGGATCTACTGCTTTCTCCACAGGAAAGAGAGTATTTGGGATTTACCTATACAGACTGCTCTTTGTGAGCCATCCCTCATTTAAATTCTGAAGGAAATGCCTGTGGGGCTGACAAAGGGATCTTTGCAGTCCAGCCAACTTTCTTCTTCTCTGCTGAGTCTAGTGATATTAGCAATGCAACAATTTCCTCCTGTCCAGCCATGAAAGATGAGAGGAGGTATGACCAGCTCCTTCCAGAGGGGTTTCATTTTTCAGGCATTTGCTTAAAATGATATTGAAAAGGTGAGAAGTCTTCCTGTCATATTACCAGTCTGGTGAGATGGGTGTTCTCAAACAGAGGGATTTTAACTTAAGAGTTACCCAACTCTTGAAAGTTTCTAGAGATTTTGAGAGCTCATGGCAAGAAAGGGCTATTAAACCATCTATAAATGGCATATCTCAAGATGGGCCTCAGCAGAGATGTTTAGCTCTTTAGCTAAAGGTCTCCTAGATAAACCTCCAGTGTTGCCTTGGATATACCAAGAGTTGGAGTCTCTGGTATTTTTTTTTTTCACACTGCTTTCCTAGAATACAAATGGAAAGAGTGTGTTTTCCAAGTGAGTTGTTCTATGACATCAAGAGACATCCAAGACTGTGTTCCCACATCCTATGGAACGATGTTCTGCACAATGTCTCAGTAAAGGGGCTATAGTTTATCTGTTGAACATTCAGGTTCTAAAAATACCAGCAGAACTGTGCTTCTTGAAGCTGGTCCCCTGGTATATGTGAGGAGACAGAGGCAGCCTGACAGCATCACCTTGTCATTTTCTTAGGGAAACCCCAGGTGATGTGCAGACAATAAACTTAGTTTCTTGATGATTCCTTTTATTAGGAGAGAGCAGACAGAGTTCTTAAAGTTGCAGTGATCCAAGAATAACAGCCCTTTCTGGGCAGAGTGTGCTAACAGTACCACAAAGGTGACTGGGGCCTTGCTTTCTGGCAAGGTGTATGGGGTAAGTGCAGCAGGGAATGGCTTAGAGACTGCACTGTTAACCTCAGGGACAGTAGCAGCTTCAGGAGCTCTTAGTCTGCATGTAAGGATGCTCAGCAGTTTCAGTTCTGATATCTTCTCTGGAAAGTCAAGTTTTTAAAGCCCAGTTTTCATACTGTAGGAAATTATCTTCAGTTGCCAGAAATGTTTATGCTTTTAAGTTGTGCCTTTGTGTCCTTCCCTTCCTTACGTTTACTTGGCGTCCTGGTGCTCAGTTTGTCTCTTGCAGTTCATTTCCATGCATGGTTTGTAGTGCAGCTCGAAGAGAGCTGCTGTAATGCTGCTGCAGAGAGCTCAGGCTGGGCTATCAGAAGTACTAAGTGCTGTGAATGCCAATGATACCCTGCTCTTTCAGCACCTCTGTGCTCATTTAGTTCTTAAGCTCTTTGCTCACTGGTCTGCTAAAGCCCTGTGGAAGATGGATTGTGAGTGCTCTTGGGTGTGAATTACTGATCCCATTTTTTCTGCCTAGTTCTGGTGCGGCTTGTAGTGGAGCTGAAGTCAGAGCAGCACTTACACTGCATTTTGGATGAAAGCCAAAAAGAGGTCAGTGAAGTCTAATTCCCTGCCCTTCCTTTCAATCCTTCAGAAGTTGAGAAGTGGGAATGAGTGGCCCTGCTGCTACTGTGCTGGGATGCAGCCTCTGCTGCAGTGGGATGTGGAGTGCCAGCTCCCCTGCTGTGATTTTGGCAGCGTTGGTGTCAACCCTGGAGTCTTCCCGTTGTTCCCATGGTGCCTTGCAGCCATACGGCTTCTTGCTGCTCTTGGGAAGCCATGTGGCTTCCTTAGTCTTTTCCTACTTTCAGTGCTATGAGGAGCTTTTCAGCCTGTGCTGTGAGCTCTTCCTCTCCTCAGTATGTGATGGTCCCAAGGGATGCAGAAAATCAGGAAGTAGCAAAAGTGAGTTCAGTTGGCTCCTCTGCTCATGTAAGAGCTGGAGAGAGGAGGGAGGAAAAGAAGCAATAGGACAGAAATTTATTGTATTGATTAAAAGACATTTTTGAGACTTAATGGTGTGTTCAGGGTCTTCCTGTGGTTTATACTAAGTGGTGAAGAGGAAGCATTTTAGGAAAAGATCCTGTTCTGGAGGATTGTGCATGGCCAAGAGCTTGGTGGTTTGGGTGCATTTCTGCCTTTGGACAGCGTCCTCACCAGTGAGACATTTTCTTTCTCTGTCTCCTCTACAGCTGTGCAAAGCAAATACCATGAGAGGCAGCCTGCCCACATTCACTCTTTTGGGCAAGCTGGCAGATGCCATCCCGGGTTTTGCTGATACACTGGTGGTAGAGCACAGTGAGTAATGGGTCATGACCCATGGAAGGGCCATATTTACAGCCCTGATACACATATGTGTGTTTACACTTCCCCGTCCTCTGTGTCACTTCATGAAGGTCACACAAAAAGCCTGTCTGAAAGTTGAAGTGACATTCAGGCCTCCTGGGTTGCAAGTCAGTACCTGGATAGCAGACTTGTTATTGTGCTTTTAGCCAGGCTAATAAAACCAGCCTCTGTGAACTGGGGTTTGTGGGTCTGCCTCACAGGCAACATATTTTTTTTTTTCTTTGGTCCATCCCCTGAGGGTCTGGTGAGCAAGATTAGCTGTTTGTAGAAGTAGCAGGGATGATGGATCTTCATATAGTGGACAGTGAGTTCCTCTGTAGCCATTTTTTACTGCTCAAAGGGTCAGACAGTGGTAAGCACATCACCTAATTGTGGCATTCATTAATGTGCACACACCAGTCTGTCTAGCAGGACTTTCTGAGTTTACATGGGAAAATAAATAAATAGGTGCTTTTGAAAATTTAATTCCTTGATGTGAATGTTTGCTCTTTATGTTCCTCCTGCCAGGTGGTTTAGTGGATCACCTGCTGATGGGCTTGATGTACCCAAACGAAGGTATAAAGGCTGCTGTCTGCTACTTGTATGGCAAGCTGTACTCCTCTCCTCTTAGCACAGAACGGCTCTCAGCACACTTCGAAGAAAAGCTGTGTGACATCTTCTTGAATACCCTGGGGCGTGCACAGACAAGGGAGCTGCAGGTTAATTGTTTGGGTAAGACATTGCTGAGAGAAATTGCAAGGTGCAGGGTGAGGCTTAGAGCAAGGAAGAAATCCTTGGCTGGTTCAGATAGTCTATTGTGGGTTGTTTCCTAGAAAAGCTTTTTGTTCCTTGTTTGAAGCAGTCAATCC
This sequence comes from Ceyx cyanopectus, assembly GCA_013401355.1. NCBI lineage: Eukaryota > Metazoa > Chordata > Aves > Coraciiformes > Alcedinidae > Ceyx > Ceyx cyanopectus. The sequence goes on along the minus strand of VYZU01081993.1, from coordinate 32,167 downwards.
TTTCTGTTACTTCATGGCTCAGGCCTGCTGCTCAGCTCCCCCAGTCCTCCATGGTCCCTCAAGCCCCATGTTTGCTTGGCACTGACTAATCTTCAGTCTCTTCAGAGTTTGCACTGTGGCCTGGCCTGTCTCAGATTCATGCTTCACCCGAGGAACAGACCATCCCTCAAAATTTCCAAATGCAAACACTATTAATGGGCAGTTGGGTTTTGTAGGGCAGTGGGATGGAGTCTAACAAATATGATCTTCAGATGTGGGTCATCATGTTATTTAGGTTAGAAAACTAATGTGGAAGTGGCATTTCCTTGTGCTTATGCTTCCAACTCCATATATCAACTGTTGCTGGGGAGCACAGTTTCAGCTTTTCTGATATTGCTTGTTTGTGATCCATCCAGGGAATTCCTTTTTCTTGTAGAAGGTAAGTGGGAACTGGGTCTCCTCTAATCATCTACTCAGCTCTGAGAATGGATGGTGATTCCTTTGAAAATAGAATTCTATAGCTCAGACAATACCCCAGTACTGACATATACTCATGATTTGCATCAATACCTGTAGCAGTGCTCTATACTTTTATATTGAGGTGGATTTTTTTGTGTATGGGTGTCCTTTAGACAGATCAACACAGCTGTTTCAGTAAGAATCTGTGAAAGTGAGAGGGCAAGATAAATGCCAATTATCTAGGAAGCATTCCAGGTAAAATGTCTGGTTATTGTTGGGTCACTAACTGTAGCTTGGAGAAAAATGCAGGTCAAGAGCTCTTCTAAGAAACAGCTTAAGGTCTGGATACTGAAGCACAGAAGATGATGTGAGTAGAGTGCTCCTGAGCTCATGTACCAGTGCACATGCATGTCTCTGAGAAGGTACAGGAAGCAGATCAGACCCAGAAAAAAGCATAAGCAAGAAGGGGCTGTAAGACAGGGAACTCATGGCAGTATCTGAGGACACAGTGAGAAGAAACTTCCTGCACTGGAGGTGGGGGACTTTGTTAGGAGTGCAGGAAGGGGGAGGAAGTTGCTAGCAAGTCTTAGGGTGTAAATACTCCTGTGTTCATAGAATCTTTTACTACACTCGGTATGGTGCTCACTCTTGTTTCCCCTTTTGCAGGTTTGTTAAAGGAGCTGCTGAAATCTGACCATTTTGTATCCATTCTTATGAATGATTCAAAGGCAGAGGAGGAGTCTGAGAATCCTAACTTTTTAGAAGGGGAAAATCCACTGCCACTTGTTCTCAAAAAGGTGATTGCCAAAGTAGTAGTGAATAGCTGGTAGAGGTAAAGAATTTGCTGGCCTGTGTTGAATCTTTATCTGAGTCACAGGTTATGCTGTTGGCAACACCAGCTATAGAGGCTGCAGCTGGAAATGGGGCACCTCCACAGATCACCTCATTGTTCATTCCTATGTTCCGGAGAGGAGAAGTTTTACTTCTGACCTGAGCTGATGTTACTCACACTTGAGGTCTGATACAGCATTTTTTTGAGTGCATTTGGTCCAGTGTTTTATCTTGCCTTGCTGAGTTTCATCTGTGAAATACATGCCAAAAGGGAGAGCTTCATTTATGTTCTAATTTTTAAAATGCAGAGGAAACTGTTGCCTACTCATATCTTCATAGTTGACTTTCTCATTTTCATTTGTTCCCCAACAGTTTTTGTTGACCAGAGATGAGATGTTGCAGGCAGCAAGTTCTCACTGTATGGCTGCAGTGCTGGTTCACTCTCCCAGCAGATACGCTCCTGCTTTTATCCTTGCTGATGTCCCAGGTGAAGAAATGAAGCATCTTATTGTTCATCTCCCAATATCAAAGCACTCCCTGACTGTTTTTGGCGAGTGGCTGTGTGAAATCCACTGGTGGTAAATGTGTGCAGTGACCATTTTATACAAGTAAAAATGTCTCGTGATTTTAGGAATAGAAAAGAGTAAGTTTTCAACTGAAAATATAGAAGCAGCTGTCAACAGGCAGAAGGGAGTTTCCACAGCAAGAATTTGGACAAGTCCTTGAGATCAAGTACCTTCTTGCAGGACCTTAGATGCAAGCCCAAACATTCTGGGGTTCCATCTTATCCCACTAAGTTTGCACAGAATTTCACCCAGGATTTAGTTTCAGAATGCAGCCATGGTAAATGGTTTATTATTTCTCTGTAATCCCCAAAGACAGAAATGCTTTCATTTTACAACTTCTTTGGGACATGTAAACATTCTGAATTTAAAAAAAAAAAAAAAAAAAAGAGATTACTGCATCCATAGTAAAGCTTTCTTTGTGGTTTTTGATTTGTGCCAAAGGCTAGAACCACAATTCAGCTCCTGCCTACAGAGCTTGTGCTGGGAAGATGCCTGCCTGTGGGACTCTGCTCTCCAGTCACTTGTTTTGAAGACCAGTATCCCCTAAAGCATCCACTCCATTTGCTGTTCTGCCATTTCATAATACAGCCGTTCTCCCTCTGGCTGTTGCTCTGCTTCCTCACTTTCTCCTCTTTCCTCTGTTCTAGGAGCAGCTGTGCCATGCTGTGAACAGACTGCCTCTTACCAGTGACCTTATTTGTGTCTTTGCAGAATTTCTTTTTGAGTGTCTCCTGTGCAACAGTGAAATTCTCATCTGGTCAGTGTATTGCTGCCTGCTTCTCCTAACTGAAGAGCGCCTCTTCTTCTCCAAGTGTCACACAGTCTATGGTGAGTCATCAACCTTTCTGACAGAGTGACTGCATTTGTTGTGCCTCTAGCTGATTTCAGTGCTTTACACACAATCACAATTTCCAGCCAGGATGGATAAGGACTGAAAATGAGCACATATCAGACATGTTTATGATGTCCAGCATAGCTTGAATTTACAGCATTGCTGTCCTGATGATTCCTGATGGGAGTGTGTGTGTTATAATAACCAGTCATCATGACTGACACTACCCAAGTTACTATCAGGTGTTTCTGTGGACATGCCAAGAGTGGATTTAGGAAGAAAGTCTAAGTTCCCTGAGTCCATTTTTCTGGACTTACCTCCAGTTTGGGGTGGTTAGGACCTAATATCAGGGAGCTGAATGAACACTCAGCAATTTTGGACAGTTGTTTCTGTCAGTTGCTCAGAAGAACAATTTTTCAAATCTTACTTCCTTTTAAAAATTAATTTTGCTTCCATCCTGGAATTTGAGGTGTTAAAAGCCTTTCCTGTGACTTCTCTTGAACACGTGCAGGCATTGAATCTCTGGTGAGGAGTCTCCATAATGTTCTGCAGTTGAACAATGTGGAGTTGCACAAACAGGGGCTGCTGCTCTTCACTGAAGTACTGAAACGGTGAGTACTCCCATCAGGCTTGCACAGGCAAAGTTTGGTGCCCCAGAATGGAGGCTTTTGCTTTTTAGAGTTTTTATTTGAGACCAAATATCTACACACCTAGAGCCTTTGTGTTTGAAAGATGTTGCTGAACAAATACATCTCCCTTATTCTTGTGAAGAAGGGCCTGATGGTTATTTCCAAACTTCCCAACTTGTCCTCTTTGCACATGCATCCACCAGTATATCCGCCTCTTCCTTTTTCCCTGCAAATCTGGGATGTGAAATCTCCTTCCAGCTGTAGATAGAGCAGGAGAAGGCTAGGAAGGTCAAGGTGTATGTGAGCAGGACAGCTCTTGTTAAGTGCTCCTCTGTGACAAAACAGCGTGCAAATTCCACGGCTTTGAGTTGTGTGTCATCATCTGAGCTAAATTCAAACAGCAAAAAACAAATTCTAGGTTGAAATATTAATGTCTTCTGTCACTTTTTTCCTCTTGTTTTCTGCTAAGGAATAACATACCCTGCCATATTTTTTTTCTATGCTTCTTGTTCTTACTCTGTGATCTTGTTCCCATCCTGTCATGCTAGTGACAGAGTCTTGTTTTTGCCATTTATTTCCCCCAAGAGAGCCCTTGAGCTGAATTTTGGAAATGTCATAGTCATTTTTGTAGCAAGTGGCAGGGTAAAAAGGAGAAGGAAAGGCAGCAGTGCTAGAACAGTGTGATGATGCCAGTGTGGGATCTGTCAAAAAGAGAAGCCAGGATGTGGGAAACACTAATTACAGCGTTTATGCTTGTAAAACAAAGAGAACGCTCTGTGCAATTACTCTCATTTTCTAGTACACCCGTTCTGTTCCTCTGAGCTTTGTCTTATTTAAGACTGTCTCACAGTGGGGAAAGGGTTCTCATCCTGGAACCTTTCCTCTTGATTTTCCTTGCAGCTGGATTCTGTTGTGTAAGCGAGCCCCACACTCTGGTGTTGTCCAAGCAGGACATACCACTCCCCTCAGCAGTGTGCCAGGAGTGGTGCATGGCTTTCCCTGGAGTGCCCCTTGTCTCTCCCAGCACAACGAGAGTGGCAGGCACAGTTTGGTGCCCAAAGATGAGAGATTGCAGGAAGGTGCAAGAGTGCTGTCCTTCATACTTTTCTCCCAGGCCCCAAAGACATTACAGTGCACCATATTGCAAGTGGGTTTATGACTCCTGAATGAGTCAGCAATACTCCTCCATCCCTTCCTCCCTGCATGAGTCAGTGAAGACTTTTTTTTCCTCCTGATGTGTTTTACTTCAGAAGGTTGGTGATTGAAAAAAGGAATTACAGTGGATTAGTAGAATTATAGTATAAGTAGAAACAATTTGGAAGTTCAGCACATCACTTATGGCTTGGGCCAGAGGCTGTTCCTGGTGCCTGGATTCCACAAGACCTTTTCCTTGCCTGTCCCACCTCACAGCTTTTTCTCACAGCAGAACGTGAGGTGACTGCTCAGCTGGGTTTCGTCTCACTGAGTGACTAAAAGGAGTGGTTCTGCTACTGCTCATTTTTTGCCTGGTATCTGGGCTACTAGTGTAATTTCTACTGATGTTCACTTTCCTCTTCAGTTTGTGCATGGGAACTTATGCTTCTGGCTTGCTTTAGTCAGGCATGTCTGTGAAAACTGAATAACAAGGAATACTTTTGGTTCCCAAGTCTGGCTCCTGTCATGCTGTGATGCTTTTCTTGCTTCACTTTGGAGAGGCCCTCTGTCAGGCTGTGTCTCTTGTCCACATGTAGCTGTATGTCTTCCCCCTGCATTTCCAACTGTACCTGACTTGCAAGTTGCTAAATGAGCACAGTCTGCTATTTACATAGCTCTCTCCAATAATGGGCTTAATGGTTTGTCATCCCTCCTTGCTCTTGTGCTGAATGCTCAAAAGTGTTGGGACACAAGTTGACCAGACCAAAATGCTCACTATCATAAAGAATTGTCAAAGCAGTTGGATTGTGTTTATTTTCCTGAGTACTTTTCAAGTCCATGAAAGTCCCAGTCCTTCTGTCAGCATCTGACATTACAAGTGCTACTGGACTATGAGAGAAGCTGTTCTCATGTCCTTGTTCTAGGATGGTGGTGTTTGCTTATTTACTCAGAAAAATGAATTGCCAGATGAACTAAAAAATGCCAGAGCAGATGGCCTCAGCATAAAGTCTTAGGCAGAGACTTCACTGTATTTTGCAGAGCCTGTTTTTCTTCCGCTTTTCATGTCAGTGTTTACTGGGGCAGTCACACAGTTATCCAGATGGGTTTTTTTCCATCATAGTAGAGCTCCAGACCTGCTGAAGTTCACACTTTGTAGAAAATCCTCCAGCTGCTCAAGTTTGAGACTACCTCCTTGTGAGCAGCTGGCTCAGAATGCTGAAAAGCATGATTGGAACCACACAACTCAGCTGTCCATTTGGTGAAACAAGGAGAGGGCACTAGTTACTTAACTCTGACACTGTTCTTCTTGCTTACTCTTCTTTCCTCTTTGCAGACAACCAGCAGAAATCAAACTGTTCACAAACCGAGGTGTATGTATGAAAGCCATTGATGTTTTGATGGAGGCAGTGAACTGCCCAGTGCTGGAGGTGGTAGTGGAGTCTGTGAGAGCTGTGGCAGCTTTCCTGAGGTAGGCAGGAAAGTATTTGCAGGCTCTTCTTCAGATAGATCTGTTGATACCACGTTGGTTTCTGCAGCTCCCCTGTGGCTGTGTGGGTGAGTGTGCTCTGCAGTGGGACTTCTGGCTGAGACAGGCGTGGGTACAGTAGACTAGCTCGTTGCCTCAAAGGCTGCCAGGGCAATGAAGCTGTGGTGGGCAGCAAGCTGCTGTATCAAGGACCTCATGTCCCAGGCAGGGTTGTATTGCAGCTGGTGTGGCTTTATCACTCTGTGCCCCATCTGGATAGACAGGAGCAAACATAAGACTCTGTACAGTCAGATGCTTCCTGACTGTAGCAACAGGGAATGCAGTGAGGGGGTGTTTAGATGCACATGTGGATGAAGGCACTCTGCAGATACTGTGACCATGGTATGCTGTGCAGGGGAGAAGTGGCAATGGTACATTGCTGGGGGAAGAGCAGTTATTTCTGCTGCTGTTGCCTTCTGAGGTGGAATGTCCCCAGCAGGGAATGTGTGTGCTGTCCTTCTCTCTATTTGCTCAGGAAGGATCATCTGAGCTCCCCTCCAGTCCCGTACCAAGAGCTGCAGAAGCTACTGGAGGCAGTGCTGAAGAGATGTGCTGACCTTTCCCCACCCCAGGGTACCAAGAGTAATTCAGTAAGTCAGAAGTTGTTGTTTGTTGGTAGGACCAAGCAGAGCAGGGATGATTCTCCTAGCACACTATGGATGTTGCATATTTATTCCATCCCCTTACCCCTTTTGCTCTCCACACCTCAAGATGGTACCAATCTTTGAAGTAGCTGAAGATGGATGCTGCTGAATGTTGTCCTTCTAAATCAATGAAGATTTGTGGGACACTACTTGTGCAAGCTGCTCTCTTTATGTGTTCAGTAGTCCAAGGTCCTTCTTCAGGCCTTCACCTTGTAGGCTGCATTGATCAGTCTATTTTTTTGGCAATGAACATCTCTTGATGTACCTTCAGACTAAGAGGGTCATCCTATATGCCCTGCAATGCCTCAGCAAGGGACCTGTTAGCCACTCTTTGAACTGAAAATACTTTTGTGTTCCTGGAATATGTAGTTAGTGTGATGTGCTGATGGCACCTCTGTGCTTCTGAGGAAGGACCCCAATACAAATGGCTAGTGAGAAGAGGGGGGCTGAATCTTCTTCCTGTAGGCTTAGATTGCATGGCTGCAGTGGCAAGAGCATCTTTCTGAAGTACCAGAGGCTTGAAGGCCTGATGATCTACCTTTAGGCCAAGTTCTGTGGTACCAGATGTCTGTCTTCTCTGCCTGGAGAATACAGAACTGCTTTTTGCCCCATAGGCAGATGTTGGCCAACCTGTTTGTACACACACAAAGCTTGGTGACCCATTCAGAATAAGGAACTTCACAGGAAGGAAATTGTATGCAGATAGTAAGGACATCCAGGCTTTTGTTAAAGGAAGAAAAGGGGAAATTATTTTAACCTTTACTAAGATATCTCAGCATCACATGGAGAAGCAGAAGGAGTTTTAAACTGCTAGGCACCAATGTGTTGTCATGCCCTCCTCCGATATTATTTAGAGAAGACCACCACAAGACATTAAGACTTAAAGGCAAATTTTGAGTTCCAAGGGTTCCCAGTTTGGGCAGATGATTGATGCTGCAGTTGGCTTCTGGCTGAATTCAGTAGGATGCTGTGTAGGAACAAGACTAGTACATGGGTAGTTGGTAACAAATCTGAGCCAAAGAACTTTTAAAGTTTCAATGTTGAGCATGAGAGGAACTGTTCAGTGTGTTCTGAAGAGTAGTTGGAAGAAACAAAAAATTTTAAAATACCAAGTTTCCTCATAAGGTTTGGAATTCCATTGGCTGAGCTGTTTAAAACTCAGATTAGGCCAAACCATGGCAACCCAGTCTGCAAAGTGCAGAACTAATAGCTCTGCAGTTCTGTCCTCCCTGGGAAGAGCACAGGATCTCTCTCTGACCACTGTGGGAAAAGCACAATAGTAAAAAGTTTATGAAAGGAGTGAAGTGAATTCTGTTGTTCTTCCTGCTGCTGGTATCAGAGAAGAAACCTTTTTTTTCCTTTCTTTTTTTCTTTTTTTTTTTTTTCTGACAGTGAATATAAGATTTTTAAAACTTCTCTCCTTTAGCAGGGTGATCTATTCTTAGTGTCTCAGAGTCACCCAGCAAGCAGAAATCTTAGTAGAATTTCTCAGAGACAAGACCAGTTCTTACTCAACACTCTGGAAAGTTTCAGAAATGCTTGCAGGTGAGGACAAGTCAGTGGTGTGGGTGGGTTATGTGTGTGTCCATGTCTGTCCAACCTTCTGTCCTTGTAACTGAGTTTGTCTTCCCAACCCCACCACTGAAATATCACAAGTGGGTTCAATGTATGGCACTTGTCAGTGAAACAACAGAATGAGGGATATGTAGTGATAGTAACATCTGCATGTCTATCCCAATACATTTCTCTGGGACCTATCAGTGTATTTCATGTCTTTGGCCTTTGAGAAACTGCTTATAAGCACCAGTTTTTCATGGATAAGAGTTATCTCACCCTTAGCTGGACAGCAAACAGTGGTACATGAGTTTGTGTATGAATCCACATCTGTTGTTAGTGAAGTTTGGCCACCTTAGTCATTTTGCCTTGCATCAGTATCATTTGGCTTGGCTGAGAAAATCCAGTAAGATGCAGATGTCCCTGTCTGCACCAACCCAGTATCTTGGGGCACTTGGGTTGTCATGGTTTTTAGGTCAGCTGACTGGTCTCCTGGCTGATTTTCACAAGGTTGACTGTGTTGTGCTCCAGGCACTCTGGCCTGACTGAGAACCTTTAGTCTTGCCAACTAGGGCTTCCCACAGCAGATACTTTCTTCACAGAAGCTAAGTCTTCCTTTCCCAACTTGTACTGTTGTGCACCATTGCTGACATGAACTAGCTTCACTCAAGAGGTAACTCTCTGGGATTGCCAGATTCCTATATTTCCAACCCATCAAATGTTTGTGGAGTCCTTAATGGTGAAAGTTGTGATGGAAATGCAGTATCTTCTGACTTCCTTTACAGAGTGAGGAGGATTACAATCTCCTCTGGTATCTGCTGTGTGTTTGTAGGTTAGCAGTGGAATTCCAGAGTGACCCCATGGCCCAGGAGAATGCTTTCACTGCCCCCAACTCCGAGAGCAAGGACACGCTGAGCAACTTCTCTGAGTTCCTCTTGAGAATCTGTGACAGTCTCTGCATCCCCATGGTGATGGTAGGGATTCTTTTGAACTTGGTCACCTGGAAAGGTGCTTCCAAGCACCAAGAGTGGGCTGCACCAGAGTGGTGTTTGGGGAAGAATGACTCAACTCACTCTTGTAGGAGGTCGGTTGTTATTTTGTACTTTTCTAACCAGTCTCTTGGTAGGCAGCTGCAGTGGCATTGCTGTTCTCACTGAAGGAAGGGTGCCGTTTGGTAAAGCTGGAGTCACTGTGCTGTTTCTTGCTCATTGAACTTGGGTAAAATTAATGGACTGTGAGAAAATTGTCTGGTGACCTTCTACAAGAGTGAGTTGAGTCATTCTTTTCTAAACCTTTAGGGCTGGACTCTGTAGAGAGCTCAAATGCCTGTGTCTGCCACTACTTGATAAAATGCTGAAGCACAGGTGTTAAGTGTTGCTAAAGTCAGCTACACTTAAGCATATGTCCTGTGTTGTATGCCACGCTGGAGAATTAGCCATCTGACCTGTAAGAGCAGTTACTTCCAGCCCAGTATGAGCAGCAACATCAGGCACTGCACATTAAGGCCTAGCTGGTTGCCAGCTGGAATCAGGGAGAACTTTCTTGTTTGTTGTAATGTCTTGCAGAGTTAGCAGCACAGCTCATAACGTTGGCAGAAGAGAGTGTTAGTTACTCTCAAAGTGCTCAGTGAGGCTGTGTGCCTGCTGCCAGGCATTTGCTAGAGCTGCTACTCCACTTGTTTGGATTTAGAAATCTACCTTTCTGGGCGGGCAGAATGCTGGAAGAAAGCTGCTGCTTTCTGTGTTCATTGCCTATCATGCTCCTGATCTTTTCTTCTTTCCTCAGAACTACCTGAAAAGGGCTGTCAGCCTGTCAGTGATGGAAGTTTTCTTATCAACACTTAATACCCTCTTCACAGTGGTGCCAAACATGCGGAAGAAGTTCTCCAGAAAGCTGGGTATGGGAGTAGTCTGGTATCCTGTTCTCTGTGCTCTTAACTGATGGAACTTGCTGCTACTGCATATTGCTGAAGCAATGAGCTTAACAAGACTTTATGTGGAGGATTATATTACATGTTTACGTGAGTAAGAATAGAGTGCACTGTCATGTTCAGCAGGATGAAAAAGTTATTTGGTCTAGCAATGATGATGGGACAGATTTTATTTTAGATAAGTAAGTTGTGTCAGCTTTACCCTTTCCTCTGGAATATTCAGAGTTGGCTGTTCCTGTAGACAGGGATTATGCTGGAATTGTTGGTGAGATTTTACTATGTAGAAATCCTATTTACTCTGTGTATTCCTTACTGTTCATGCATCAGAGAGGTGATTTAGAGAATTGCTTTATTCTAAATATGTGAAATTGGTAAATCTTCCCCTCTCGTCCTGAGAGAACAAATGAATCTCAGATACTCCAGACCAAACCTGGAGTTGCTTGCTTTGGAAGAGAAAGCCTAACAAATGTATTCTTACCAAGATGTCCTGCCCTGTTCACCAGATTTGCAGGGATGTGTGTGTGGATGGTTATGGCACCTGCCTACTCTTTTGCCTTACCCCCTACACATTCTGTGCTCCTTCAACCTTTGTGTATTGCTTTCTGTGTAGCATCCTCCTCCTTCATCCGACTGACACTGGAGCTGAAGGCCAGATTTTGCTCTGTGCAAAGGTATTGTGAGCAAGTTAAAAATTTCCAGATGGGAAAGCAGATCATTCCTTATCTAATGCACCTGACTAGGCAAGACAGGAGGCTGAAAAAACTAAAGAGTGTTTATATCTGTGTAAAATGTAAATGGTAACTGACAATGGAAAAGCTGGATATGGGAGAAAGGAGAACCACTTGGGTAGGTGGCGGGTGGATTTACACAGTGTTGGGAGAATTCTGTGCTCAATTGTGAGCTGCACAGAGAGATAAAGCAGTCTGGCTGTAGAGTAGTCAAATCAGTGTTTTGAAAAGAACTAACAGTAGCATCTGTTCCATCTGAGCTCTGGCTTCCTAGGCACATATTACCACTGCCTTCTTTCCTTGTGGTGTTATAATGTACAAGAAATAGGAGGGAAAAGGAATACACCAACAGTAGACATTGCAGAGGGTCTTGTGTATCAGAGTCTATGATTTCTAGTTAATGGAGCACTTGTGGAGACCCTCTGTGGGCCTGCAGATATGTTTTACTTCCTCCTTTCTGTGAGTGCATCTCGTTAAAAAAGTAAACTAAGTACAGCACCCCTAGTCCAGGTTACCACCGTAGATGTAACGTAGATTACACCGTAGGGTGTTTGTGCCCATGAACAGTGTGTGTGGGGAGCAATCTAGGCCTCTAAATGCATTAGTGTGGGGCACCAAGGATGGCATGGTACAGTGCAAAGACCTTTGGATATGTAATATTCTGCAAGAAAATCACTGGAGAGAGGTAAATACTTGGAAATAGAGCTGCTCTCACCCTTTTAATATTTTGGCATTCTTCATGGTCCATCCCTGGAAACACCATTACTACAAGTCTCCATATTGCTGCTTGGCAGTGGAACTGGATATTGAAAGCCACCCCCAAACATGTCCCATTCTCTGCAGTTTTAGGGGTCCCAGGACTCCCTGTGTGTGCGCCAAGTAAAGTCATTGTGAGAGTCCCCCACTGGATTCATACTGTCCCAAAGTATGTGAACATATTCAATGTCATCACCATGCACACCTGCACCATATCTGTGTGCAGACTGTCCTTTGGAAACTCCTCATCTTTCCTGGAAGCCCAGCTTGGCTCCTGGAGTCTTGTAGTGATGGGGCACATGCTGGTATGTGATCATTCAGTAAACTGAGGTTTGGGCAGACAGCATGTGATATTAGAAATATGGAGAGGATGTTTCTAGCCATCTCCATTGTGTTTTTCTGCTCTGTTTCCACAGAAATCCTGCCTTGAATCAGGTCTGTTCCATCTTCCTCTGCAGCTTATGCCTGGGCCTTTACTCTGCCACAGAGAAGGAGAAAACTTCTTCTCAGGAGGGCAAGTCTGGGGGAAAGAGACAAAGCATTTAATTTAGTTTGAGGCTCTGACACCCTCTAGCCAATAGGTGCAACAATAATTGGAAAAAAAAAAGACAAAAAAAGGAGGGAAGGAAATTAGGAAGGATACATATAAGCTCTATGTAGAGATTTATTATTTTCCCTTAAATCTTTTTTAAGTGGGTCCAGCAGGAAGACAACACTCAGAGAATGCCTTTTGAAAGGGTTTGGAACCCTACCTGAGATAATGTGCTTTACCTGCCTATGGTTTTATTTCTATGGTGACATTGATTAGTATGACAGTGCATGCTTTAAGTGAAACAATATGTAGTATTACCATGGTTGACTGTATCTGCAGATTAAGGTAATTTTTTTTCCTCTTGTATAATCTGTAAAGCTTTCCTGTCTATGCTATAACTTTCCATAGTAGGTAAGTCCCAAATAAATGAGATGAAAGTTTCCACATCACAAAAGCCACTTCTCCCACTGACAGTGGTTGGTTACTAAACAGGCAACATGAGCAAAGAGCTGGGAATCTCAAACAGAATTGTCTTTTCATCCTCAAACTCAGCTCCAGTAAATCAGGTCTCACAACTTTGTTCATGCCAAATCATCGAGGTGCACTTGCTGTTTGCAGACTGTAGGGTAATATTTCTGAGATCAGGAGCTTCCCTAATTTAATGTGCTTGAGTTAGAGCAGGCAGATGCTCCCATTCCCCTGTTCCACTCTGCTTTCTTGTAGACTTTCCTCATCACTGCTTGCTTGCTCATTTTAGTTTTATTTCTAGAACAAGAGTTGTCTGAACTTCTGCAGAAGGGTCTGCCTCAATTAAACTACACCATTGCTGAAAGCCTTCTCCTCCTGGCTGAAACCTCTGAGCCTTTCTCTTTGGATCAGTCTCTTTGCAGCCACCAACACTGCTTCATCCTTCTCTTATACTTTGCCTACACCTTTGGGGATAGGTAAGCCAAGAGTATAAAAAGCAAGTGGTTTACTGGCCATTACATACCATATATTGGTGGGTAAGACATGTATAATGTTATTGTTTCTACTCCAATCTCCTTGAATGCAGGTTTGTCCCAGAAGCAGATTTATTTTTAGCCATAAGAAATTTTCTTCTGTCAGCACAAGACTATGGAGACTGTCCCCCTCCATACATACTCAGAGCTGCAATTTACCTCCTTGCTGTTTGTCAGGACAAAGGCAAAGCCCTGGACTTGGTAAAAGAAGATTTAATTCCTACTTCTTGGACCCTTGTTGTTGAAACTAAGGTTTCTCCCCACTCCTGTCAACCTTCTTGCAGAAAGTATTTTGACATAGGTGGTGAGTAATGAATGGGAGTGTGCAGTGCATCTGCACTCTGGAAAGATAACTGTGAAAAGCCACTAGGGAGTATAGATTTGACTGAATAAACTTGTGTATGTGTGGGAAGTGTAAATGTGTTGGATAGGCTGTGAATTCACATATGGAATATAATAAATTTCATAGCTTCAGTCTCCTGAACACATCTACAGCTTCTGCAGCAGGCTTTCTAGTGTTCCCATATGGCTCTTTGCTGCTGCACAGCTTTGAGCACTACATAAAGCCTACAAGTTTCTTAGCCTTTGTGATGCAAATGGGCTTCAGAAAATTATGTTTAACTGATATATTTGATTGTCTACTTAAAAGGCAGTGTGACTGTTTCTCACAGTAAACTCTCATCACTTCAGCTTTTTGATATTCAGTCTCTAGTGATTATTTTGTTCTCTCTCCCCCTTTCCCTCCTACACATTTGCCAGAGGTCGTTGTGTACCATAAGGAGAATCCTGGATAATCTTCCAGATCTGAGCATGGTCTATGTCCATTGTCCTCTCCTGGTGAAATTCTTCCTGCACTACCCTGAACTTATGGGGAAGTTTGGACACCAAGTCCTCCAACTCTGGTTTTCCTGGGGAGACTGCAAGCAAACTAAGACTGAAGACACAGATTTTGGTGCCTCTGATCAGCTGAACAGCACTAACCCATTACTTCTCATTATGAAGAGCAATTCCAGCATTTTACTTATTTTACTGGTATGTGACTTTCACAAGGATGGGCTGTTATCCTGGCCCTGATTTAGGGGGCTTTTAAGTTCTTAAAGTTCTTAGTGCTGTTACAAGGCTGGTAATTCTGCTAGGAGGGCCCAGGTGTGGAAACATCAACTCTCATCTCCAAGGGAACCCTGATATGGAAAATGGCACCGTGTGTGTGTTAGCTCTTTCTCAGTCAACCATCCACTGTGATCATTTGAGAGCTGACTAGGAAGGGATCTGAAGGGTGCTGCTGATGTATGCCATGAGGATCACCATTCCTTTCTCTATCCAGATATGCAGCTAGGTACTCCAGATTCTTCTGCACCAGCCTTTGAAAGAGCTGTTTTGCTGATTTGGGAGCAATGGTTTACTACTGATAGATGAGGAGAGTATGAGGGACAAAGAACATTGAAAAAGCAGTTTGCAGAGAACAGGTCTTGAGAGCATGGCTTTCTGTTTGATTGGGGGATTAATTTTGTTTGATTTTAACTGGAGAATCTTGTCAGAGATTTTACTGCTCTTAAAAGATAAAATAAAAACTTAGGATGGGGAAAATTAATCAGTGCAGGGGAAAAAGGGGCATTGAAGTAGCAGGGATGATGTGTTTGCCTTTAGCTGGTGTAATGACCTTGATTAACCTGTGTAATCATTACAGAATCTAGGTCCTAATGGCTGCTTAGAGGCCTTCTCTCACTTCTGCCTTTGCTATTTGTTCTGTTACCCCTCCCCACTTGTCCCATCACTGTTTGGTCAGTCACATAGTAAATGCCCACTAATGTTTCCACACAAGAACACGAGTTTTGCCTGTAAGGGCAAAAGCTGAGACCTGTGATGTTTCTTCTCCATCCTGTTAGAGAAATTACAACTATATATCACTGATAATAGAAACCCATGAAGAAGCAAGGTTTGATTCTGAGTAGGCACCCAGTAGGCATTACAGACTGGTGTGTTATTTGCCTATGAAGAGCCTATGAAGTACATTTTTATATCCCAGGTTACTGAAATGACTGACTGACAGGAGGACTGTCACATAGGACAGTTTGCAGAGTGAGGGTGATATTGCAGAGTAGAGAGCAACATTCAGGCATTTGACATCATTGCAGACCATTAGTATGAGTAATCAATGAGTTGATGCATCAATACAAGTTAAGAAGTGTCCCATGAGACTTGTCTGGGCTGTTACCTTTAGCAGTAGTTCTGGAACTTGTCACTCTATAAGCTAAAGCAAATCACAGGTCTATTGCTAAGCAAAAGAGAAACTTTTGGCATCTTCCATGAATGTTACTGCTTTCCCTTTTCTGGTTTGCCATGTGCTCTTGAAGAAATAAATTAATTTAGCTCTGTCCTGGTCTTTAAAGTGAGTTGTAATAAATCACAGGCTTTGACAATTCACCTTTCAGTTGGAGAAGAGCATAATCAATCTGAATTTAGATGGGCTAATAAAACAGTGCCATGCCCTGGGATAAATATACTGTCAGATGCAAAAAAAACTTACGAGGTGAATAACCTCAGCCTGAGATTGCATTAGTAATGTGGAAAGGCCTCTGCATGGTAGTGTGAAACAAAATGTCCTTCCAAGGATTATTTATTTGCTTATCTGCTTTTAATAATTGTCTGGGTTAGAGTAGGAAGGCAGATGTTCACACAGGGATGCATCTACCAGGACCAGGAAGGCTGTGGCTAGTGGTATTTGGTGTTTGTGTATTCATCTGGGGGTGAATATGGTTGAAATCTCACACTGTCCTACCTCTCTTCTCCAAACTCCAGATCTCAGCTGCATTCGCAGAGAATGGAGACAGGCTGACTAATGTTAGATTATGTTCCTGAATGTCATATGGAGCAGATCTACCTCAGTGGAGCTGATTGTGCAGACTGGTCCCTGCGCCTTTTTCCTGAAGGTCTCAGATCTGTGCAGGAATCTGGCTCAGAAGTAGAGATTTATTTTTTTTTCTGGCACAGGCTGCCTTTTATTACCTTAACTGTTTTCCTTGGATATGAGGTTCTACAGACATTTCNATCAGCTGAACAGCACTAACCCATTACTTCTCATTATGAAGAGCAATTCCAGCATTTTACTTATTTTACTGGTATGTGACTTTCACAAGGATGGGCTGTTATCCTGGCCCTGATTTAGGGGGCTTTTAAGTTCTTAAAGTTCTTAGTGCTGTTACAAGGCTGGTAATTCTGCTAGGAGGGCCCAGGTGTGGAAACATCAACTCTCATCTCCAAGGGAACCCTGATATGGAAAATGGCACCGTGTGTGTGTTAGCTCTTTCTCAGTCAACCATCCACTGTGATCATTTGAGAGCTGACTAGGAAGGGATCTGAAGGGTGCTGCTGATGTATGCCATGAGGATCACCATTCCTTTCTCTATCCAGATATGCAGCTAGGTACTCCAGATTCTTCTGCACCAGCCTTTGAAAGAGCTGTTTTGCTGATTTGGGAGCAATGGTTTACTACTGATAGATGAGGAGAGTATGAGGGACAAAGAACATTGAAAAAGCAGTTTGCAGAGAACAGGTCTTGAGAGCATGGCTTTCTGTTTGATTGGGGGATTAATTTTGTTTGATTTTA
>VYZU01081993.1:0-14234 GCA_013401355.1 Ceyx cyanopectus | reverse complement strand
CGTTTCCTTAGAAAAGGCAAGGTCTCCAACTTTATAGGTGGAATACCTGCATTTCTTATGCCTGAATATGCTTTGCAGAGTGTACTCTTTGACTGAACAGACCATAAGAATTCTGTGGCCACTTCTGTGTGGATCAGAAAACGCTTTATCCCTCATTAGATGTAGATTACTTCCAAAACTTCTCAGTGAGTTTTTCTGCGTGCACTCGTTAACTCCATCATCCCAGTCTGGATGCATCACCACTGTGTGACAGGGGAAGGCAGCTGGAAAAGAATGTATTCTGTCCTGGCAGACTGTCCACCTGGTTGCTGAGACCCATTTTCTGTTTACCTCTTTGTGCTTTAGCATTTGCAGTGCACTAGCCAGGGCTACAGGGGGAGGAGAGGGAAGGCAGTACTCACATAACACATGTTGAGACAATCACATTATGTCAGCACTACCAAGCTTTTTCTTCCTAGTCTTTATGGAACTGCATCTGTACACGCTGTGCAGGTGAATTTCATGTTAAACTCCTTAATAGCAAAAAAATGCCCAAATTAAGGCTACTGACTGTGAGATTCAGCTCCAGACAGAGCTCTGTAGTCAAGAAGCAGGCTCGTGGGCTGAATGCTGTATACACGACTCTTCCATTTGCCGTGACTGAGCAGTTGCTTGTCTGGCTTATGTACATTTCATGCAGTGTAGCTGTTAGGTTGCTACTGCAGATACAAGGCTGCCAGCCTTTTGAAAATGAGTAGCTATGGTCTGACTCAGAAAGTTGATTTTAGGTAGTCATCTTTTTTCTTTTTTCCAAAACAAGGAAACAGAAGTGCCAGAGGCTCTGTGCTGTTGGAAAGAGGACCCAGGCTTTAGGACCTCACCTGTCTAAAACCTTGACCTTAAATGTATGTTACCTCTACACTGGTAGGGTGACACATAGACAAATACATTCTTTAAATGGGATATTCCTCAGAGGAGTCTGTCAGATGAGTCTTTCTGCTTTATTCAGTTCTCTATTTAATCAGGACATACTTAATCTGAATGGTGCTTTATGAAGCTGTTTCCCAAGGCACCAGATTAGCATAATGGTATTAAATAGCAGTGACTTCTGCCTCATCAGGGCAGAAAGGTAATGTGTGTGCTTGTTCCCTTGCAGGACCTGGTCTGCTCAAGCTCTGTGGAGGTGGCTTGGAAGGTGTTGATAACTCTAAGGACCTTCCTGGAAAGAAATGAGGATGTCCTTGTCTGTGACCTCCTCCGGAGTCAGTTCCTACAGATTCTGCAGCAGCTGCTGGTAGAGAACACCTCGGCCTCTTTGCAAGGTGGATCCCCTCTGTGACTTGGTCTTGCTGTAAGATCAGCTAGCAGGGTAGATGGCTGAAGGGGTGCAGTCTGGGATGTCTTTTTGAACTGCTGATGTTGCTTCAGTACTTATCTGCATGAGGAAATTTACAGACAGAACTGTACTGATTTAGTTTTCTTTTCCAGAGATTCTTGTTTTGGAGTGAGTCTTTTCCTAATTTAGATTGTTCTGGCTTCAAACTGTGATTGTTAAACCAAGGCAAGGGTCTCTTGTATTGTCATAATGGAGAGCTGTGCAGATAAATCTTCCAGCTTGAACAAGGGTCAACCGGTGACTGAGAGGCATCCTCCTTTTTTGCCTCTTCTCTGTGCAAAACAGCCCAGTGTGCCTGAGTGCAGTCAGTTCCCAGGGGCCAGGGACCAGAAGCAGAGATTGTTTGAATCATTCATGATATTGATTCCTACACAGGAACTGTGCTATCACCAGATCTATTTGCTGTTTTGCAGATTCTATTAAATCTCTCAAAGATTTAGCAGGGCTGTGACTGGAGGAAATCTCTCTTTTCCATAATATCCCTGGCTGTGGTGTTGGGACTGTTGTCCCATCGTGAACAGTGCTGTACAAAACACCCTGTGAGCTTGAACTGAAAGAGGGAGCAGTATTGGGCTGTCCCTTCCTGCCCTGAGATAGGGGCCAGCACTACTTTCACTTGTTCCTGAGGGGGCCATTGACACTTGTAACAGCCTTGACCTGTCTGGGATGTTCTGCTGTGCAGTGAATGGGGTGGAGGCAACAAGAGGGAAAGTGTTTTTGTCTTCCCTCAAGCAAAGTCAGTAGGCTGGAGAAGAGGTGAGACTGAAAGCAGGAGCATGAGGTTGCAAGATTGTGCATTAAGAAAGCAATGCTGCCATCTGCTAGATCTGATTTGGTTTGAAACTGTACATATTTGGACTTGTGGTGTCCCTCTATTGCTGATCTAAGAGTCCCAGGGGCTGCAGGGGGCCAGATGTCCATCTGTTATGGGAATCAGACCTATGCCTCCAAACTGCTGGTTTCCTGGGAGACAGGTCACTGGGCTAGAGGGGGTTTTGCAAGATTCTCTTCATACTGAATCTTGAACTCGTAAACCAAGTTCCTGGCAGCCCCATCCAGAAAATCAAACCCCAGCTGTACTCTGGAGGCCCAGCTTCCTTGTCACCCAGCATGCGGGCAGCTCTTTGTGAGGTCTGGGGCAGATACATTCAGTGGATCAACATTCCTGTTCAAACAGTAGCCTGCACTTAGACCAGAAGAAGGCACAACAGTGGGACTCCATAAATAATATGTTAACATTAAAGACCCAAAGTGTTTTCTCCTCAAAACTGAAAACTCCTGAGCCTTTGTGAAGGTTTTTTCTGAGGGTGCTAGTTGTTTGCTGTAGGTATGGCTATATACCATACAAAATTTTTACCTCTTTACAGTGCTGCAGAATAGTGAATATACTAGTCAGGGAGTTGCCCTGGGGAGTTGGTGGTCTGAGCAGCATCATTCTTCTCATCTACAAACCTGCTATATGGGGCTCTCCCTTCTGTGTCTGTTCTGCCTTTTGGTGCAGAATGGAAGCATTTATCCACCTTCAGGATATGAAGGAGAGCTAATGCTGTGCAGCTGAGTGTTCTGAGGTGCTGGGCTGCTGTCAAAGCATGGGATGCCAGTGGTGGTCAAGTAGCTGGGAAGAGAGCAGTCTAGAATGGGCTGGTGACTTCTGGGTTGTTAGCAGTATCAGTTAGAATGTGTGATGGCTCACTGGATCACTAAGGGTGTAAATGACCCTAGCCTATTTTCCCCCCTCTTTTCTGCTTGTTCCAAAAATAGTGTTGGCAGGATCCAGTGTGTAACTCCAGCCAACTCACAGTGGCAGCACAGGGGCCTGATCCAGAGGGGACTGTAGAGATGAGAATGAAACTGGGGCTTTGACTGTATATATGTGTGTGTGTGTGTGTGTGTGTGTGTATAGAGGGGGAATACTTTCTCCCCTAGTACTGACAATTCTTGGCATGCTTTCAGGTACAACACTGACAATCTAAGCTGTCTGTGCCCTTCTTAGCTAACAGGAACCTGCCTGTTTTGCTGAGCCTCCTTTTCCTGGTGCAGCTGCGGAGCAAGGGTCTGAGGGAGCTGGACAGCACAGACTTCAAGCTGCTACACCAGGGTGAGTGTGTGCATCCATCTTCTCCTAGGGGCCTTTGATCTATGTTTATTAATTGTTCCATGAGATGATTAGCTCTTTATCCTTTGAGAGAAGGTGTACTTTGCATTACAGTTACAGTTGCTTTGAGATACTATCAAAGACAGAGCATTGTAAAGAGCCCTGGTTACCAGTGCAGTCAACAAAACCCAGGTTCTCTGCCTATTCTTTTACAATACATTTGTTGTCTGAAACCTCACAAGGTAACCAAAGTATTCTCCTGGCTGTGACCTGATTTCAGGGTCTGTGACTGTTACTGACTTGGCACGTGACAGTATTGCTTATGTGCATCCTGAAACAACCTTCCCTGTCCACACTTACTAACACACTGCTCTGGGGTTCAGGCCACAGGCCTGAACCAGCAGCCTGGTGAACCTGGGCTCTCCATGGATGTGGTGAGTCCAGAGTATATGGGTGCCAGCCAGCTGCATCACTTGCCCACTCTACCCCAGAGACATAGAAGACAGAGCTGTGTTTGTTTACTTACCATACTGTGGTCTCCTCTTTTTCTGGTGATCCTTACTCAGTGACTTCTCCCTTCTTACTTGGTTAATGGAGATTCATGGAGACTGTGAAAAAAGAATAGATAGTAGAGGGAAGTTCAGCTGATCTGTCATCTCTGTTCTGACAAATTGATCTCTCCAGCAGACTTTGAAGGACTGTCCCCTTCAATTTGAAATGTTGCATTTCTCAATCCTGCCTGTGTTGTCCTTGTAAAGAAGCAGTGTATCTTGGATGTTCATTAGCCAAGGGAACTGGAAGTGTGGAAGAAGCATGTCCTCTTAATATGAGTCCTTTTTATCTGCTGTGACTTCAGAGCACAGCTCAGCTGCTCCCAGAAATCACAAGCTCCTTGCTTTCTGCTCTGTACTTTTTTCCACAACTTTCTCTCTGCCCCGGGCACCCTCTTAATTCCCTGCTTTGCTCCCCAGGCTATGTCCTTCAGGAGTGGGAGTGCAGGGCACTCTCCTCTGATGAAGCTAGGTGAAACCAGATCTTAAGTGAGAGGGGTGTGGGGAGGTGTGTTGATATGTGTTTTCTGAAAATTGCTTTACTTAGACTTCAAGCCTTTAAAAAGATTTCCTGTGACAGTTTTGCTGAGCCCTGCAGTCCTGGATTTCCCTTCCAAACTCTTGCTAAACATTGTTCCTAAATGGTTGGTGCTTACAACAATCATGACATGTTTATTCTTAGTGTGAGCAGAGTTGGTGAGAGTGGAGGGCACAGCTCTCCATGATGAGCCTACAGGAAGGCTGGAGAGGGGCTGTTTACAAGGACCTCTAGTGAAAGGACTAGGGATAATGGGTAGATTTAGACTGGATATCAGGAAGAAGTTCTTTACCTAGAGGGTGGTAGAACAGTGGAATAGTCTCCCCAGGGAGGTGGTTGAGGCCCCATCTCTGGAGATATTCAAGGTGAGGTTGGACAAGGCTCTGAGCAGCCTGGTCTAGTTGAGGGTATCCCTGCTCTCTGCAGGGGGGCTGGACTAGATTACCTTTGGAGACCCCTTCCAGCCCTAGCCATTCTATGTTCCCCAGTTTGTTACTATGTGAGTCACGGATGTGTCTGTTTATGGTTGATTAGGATCAAATTCATTCTATGGAAACAGGTAACTTATAATCTGTTGCTCTTGGATTCATTACTGCCCAGTGTGGTGGATACCCTTTAGCATACTCTTTTCTATTCCTCCCTCCCCATTATCATCCTATGTCTATTGCTTTATTTGTACCATGCTCTGTTTATTTTCACTTCAAGCTGTGTCACTTAGGTCCAAATTCTCTCCCCACTGAATTACTTTCTTGTGCTGAGGTGCCCTGTTCTCTTAGTGTCTGTTACACACATTCTTTTGTTTCCAGTCAGTAATCTCTGCGGGAAATGCAGGCTGAGAGACACTGACCTCCTGCAGCCATCCTTGAATTTTCTGTACTGGAGCCTTCATCAGACAACACCTTGTAGTCAACAGAGAGGTGAGGCAAGATTGTATTGATTGCTAAGTTAAACTTAGTAAGGTTTTAGCTTGGTATTCTAACTGTCTCAGCAGGTAAGGTGGAATTTTCCTCTTCCTCTGTAGCATTACAGTTAACAAAGACCATTTTGTATTTGGGATGTGAGGGGTTTTTAGGTTGAGGATTTTGGTTTGATTTTTGGTTTATTTGTTCTGCTTTTTGATGATTCTGGAATTGGCTGCTGAGGGGCAGAACCACTGCATTTTTCTTGTTCTTAAAATACAGCAGTGGGACTTTGGTGCCTTGATTGAAATGTCCTGGTATTGCCATGGTTCAGAAAATTAAACAATAATAGACAACAGCTCTAAGCAGCCTTCCAGCTGTGTTAGCTGAAGGCCAGTCATTTTATTAGCTGGCCAAGTGATTGCTTGTGGTGTAGGAGATGAATACCAGTGTAACTGGGCAGCTTACTCTGATGAGCAGCCTCACTGCAGCAGGGGTGTGCTCTGCACTTCTCTTCTGCTTGTCAAGCTGCTTTAACCTGTGCCATCCCTTGGGCCTCTCTGATTATGTTTCTCCACACAGCAGTGGCTGTGCTGCTCTCCAATGTGTCCTTGCTAGAGCTCCTGCAGAAGGTTTTGGAGTGCACCTGGTTGCGGTCCCCTCCCTCTGAACACGTTTCCCTGTCACCTGAGGATGCCTTGCTGTGCTCTGGATGGCTGTTGGTTGCATCCCTCTTACTTTATCAGCATCGCTACAATACTGAGGTTAGAATGACTCTAGTGCTCAGATCCAGGGAATAGCTAAACCTTAAATAAATAAATAACATTTAAATAATCTTCGTTAGCAGAGGAAAGCAGTTTGCTTTGGTCTGGAATCTGCTTGCCTTGGTTGCTCCTTTGTTATTGTCCACAAGTTGTTGTTGTTCCCTGATGCACTTCTCCAGCAGGATTGGAAGCTTGCATGGTGCTGAATGCTGAGACTTGAATCACTGGAGAGTTAGAGGGGGATAGAAATCTTGGGGAAGAAAGTGCATGCCCAGCTTTCCTGATCCAAAACACTTTTCTCTTCAGGACAGAGCAAAATGCATCACAGGGCCTTTCTCAAGGGAAGGCTGGATGTGAGACACACGGTTCCCATGTTGTGAACTGCTTTTTCTATACTAAAATGATCAGTAGTAGATCAGACAAAATCCAAGCCTATTATTGACAAGTAAGTGTTGAGTATCACAAGCTCTTATGAATGTGGGCAGATGTCATTGTATTTGATGCTTTGCAGTCCAACAAGAGAGCTAAGGTGTTGTTGTCTGATACTGGAATTACAGCTTCAAGGGAAGCACTTTCTAATGCCAACACAAGGGATAACATTTCTACTTGAAGTATCTACCCAGGACATACCTTCCCCAGAAATATCTCCGGCTCTTTATAGGGCATTAAACAGCACATCATGAGCTGTGAGCTCTGCTCTTGCAGTTCTGCCCAGCAATAATATGTTCTTTGGTAGTCAGTGCATCTATTCACAGATGATAAAATCACATTAAAGACACGTGTGCATCTGCACAGAGAGGCAAGGGTTGGTTTTCTAATTCTGAGGGAAGATGTTTCCCAAAAGACCAAGCCAGACCAAGTTTGCACCTGATTTTTCACGGGTGTGCTGCCTCTGTTCAGGTTTTACAGCATGGGGCTTGTATGGACTGTCAGTGGTGTGCCTGCATAGGACCTGCCTGTCCCTGCTCTGTTAACTGCTGATCACAACCTACCTTCTCCATCTCCCACTCAGGACTGTATCTGGATGGTCAAGTGTTGTGCCAGTCTCAAATTCAATTCTAGTGTCTCAGTGATGAGCTTCATCTGTGAGTGACTCTCTCAGCGCATGCTGATCTTTGAAGCACAGTCATTTAGTGGCTTATGCACCTGTTGTTTGCCTTCATTGGTACCTTACTGGCTTAATGGTCTGTGATATGTAATTTGGAATCCTTGCACCCGAGTTGGGGAAAGAAACTACAGATACAGGTGGCAAATGTAAGTGGTTCAAGGCTGTTTCAGTGTTTCTATCTTCAGCATTTCTAAGTTTCAGTATTTTTGATCTGCTGCCGAGGATGAAGGAGAGGAGACAAGAGAAAACTACTTGCTGCTTTCTTCAGCTCAGTATAGCAGAAGCTGCACAAAGCATCCTGGAGGCCCTTGTAAGAGAGCCTTAGTAGTGGGAGCTGATACCATGTTGACTTTCTGAGCCTGCAGGTTTTTAGAGGGGAACAGTGGCTCTGGGAAATGGCCACATTCATCCCAGGCTGTTGTTAACAGTGAGGACTTGCCTGGCCATAGCAAACTCTCATCTTAGCCATGTTCCTGCTACTGGCTTTAGTAGAAGCCTGTGTATAAACACAGGACATGAATGGTAGACTGTTTTTGGTTTGTCAGTTCTTAGACAAGTCACCACCATTACCCTGTTGCAGGAGATATTCCTAGCTCCCCTGTTGAACATTTTTCTCTTCGGAACACGGTTTGAAGCAATCAGACCTGTGGTCCTTAAGCCTGCCCTCCCATGCCACCTCTCTGCCTTACTGAAAAACTTGAACTGTTCTGGGTCTCTGTGATGCTTCATGTCATTGCTGCTGGACAGCTGCTGTTTCAGACTACCCTTGGCCTTTGTGACTGGCTGTGTGGCTAAGGTACAGCCGTGGTTGGTGGTGCCTGGTGCTCTCCTGTGTGACAGTCATGTGCCAGAGGGCCTGCAGGAAGAAAAGAGAGTGAGACTGGCAAATGAGTTGCACTGTGGTTGGGAAACTATGTGGGGCTGGTGACTGATGTGACTGCTTTCTGGGTTAAACTCCTCAAACACTGTTGCTGTTTCCTTGTTTTTCAATGGTTGTCATGGGGTAGAGTCTAAGGACTGGAAGTATTCAAGGAAGTTTTTTTCCCTGATCCAAACTAGCACTGTTTTGTTGGTTTGTTTTGGGTTTTTTTTATTTAATTCTCCTCTAGGTTCACCAGACACTCTCTCTAAACCTGACAGAAGTCCTGAATGCAGTCATCTTCAGGAAGAAGAAGCCAGTCCTGCTGTTAGGTATTTTGCATTTCTTGCAAGAATGTGACTGAAGTGGCCTCTAGTACCATGTTACAGGCAACAGTGGAGAACTGGTGACTGTGGAATGAGATGGTGGAGGTGCAGATGGGAATCAGGAAGCTTTGATCCACTCGGCTTTGGGATTACATAACTGGTGGTGAGAAGGGCAAGAGGGAACTGTCTGGAGTTGTGCTGAACAAATCTTTCTTGGAGGTTGGTAATGACATCTGAAACTGAGGGTGAACGGTAGTGACTCACTAAGAGGAGACAAACAAGGGAGCTTATGTTGCCATTCCAGTCTGCAGCTGTCAGCAGCTGCTGGGCAACTCCAATGGGCCCTAAATTTATCTTCTATACTATTGCACAGGCACAAACACACAGGGCAGGGGAGTGGAAAACACTAATAAGCGTCTTCCTGTCTAGTGAGCATCACACAGTTCTTGAGAGCTGTCCTGCAACAGAACTTCTCCTCCTCTCTGCTGGTGATCGTTGACCAGAACACAGCCCAAGGTGCCACGTGGCCACAGCCATCATCACCACAGGATGCTGCCCTGCACCCCCTTGGCACGCAGCAGATCTTCTCTCTTCTTGTCAGTCTGCAGAACCTTTTGGTGCACATCCAGTTGCAGGTATATAAACTACAACTCTTGGAACAACATTACTGTTGGGCTTCAAGCAGGTGCACTAACCTGAGGAAAAACCACCCTATTGCAGAACCTAAGGGGCTGCCTTTTTTTTTTCTTCTTCTGCCTACATTTTCCACCCCTTACAGATGTGTGAGGAGGAGGGAAAATGCTCTTGCTGCAGCATGGCGCAGTAGGAAAGAAGGTAAATCAAGCTATGCAGTACTCCCTGCTGCTGAGCTGGATAGCTGAAATTCAGTGTACTACAGACCATCTGATCTGTTTTCCCATCTCCTGCTCTGCAGGGACACCACACCCATAGGGACAGAAGTGGGAACAGCAAATGCCAGTCCCTCTCCAATGTCCCTGGCAAGATGTTTTGGGGTGTGTGGTACATCAGTTTATATTTGACTTTGTCAAGTGATACTGGGCTCCTATGTTTATTCTTTTGAGGATGCTACATAATTTTTTTTAGTCTCAGAGTAAGTAGTCATCTCTTTGTCTGGCTCCTTGATGTGACAGATAATTTGCAGCATGTTGCGTCCTGTGAAGGAGATGAAGGATGTTATTTCCCTGTACTGCATGCTCTTCAGATCCTGCCACTTTATGAATTTTCCTCTTGCAATAGCTGTTGACTGGTTTTATTTTTTCCTTTCTTCTTTTTTTTTTCCCCTTCTTGATATTCCAGAAAGACCTTCTGCTCTCCCAAGCTGTGGTTGCCTGCCTGGAAACCTTAGTGGAATACCTTTATGTGAAGAACCAGGATGTTGGTAAAGTCTTCCTTCTCTTTCTTCTTCTGAGTTTCCCTCTGGCAGTGATTTTGAGCTCTTTGATCTCCAGTAGTGCCCTGGAGCAGATGCTTAATGAGTTTATGCCCAGTAAGAAAAATTATTTGTATGCCTAAAGTTAATCATGTGCTTTGTGGAATGGAATCACAGTGCCTGGCTCCCCTGCAGATAGGTGTGAGCCCTCTGGACACCAAGATGCTTTCCAGAACAACAAAAAAAAGTTATTCCCCACTCCCCAGTATGGTAAGAGTGAAAGGTTTAGGAAGGAAATTAGGAATAGTCTCTCTCTTCCAGGCCAATTGTAGCAAACCTTTGGACCATAAGTATAGGAGAGGAAGGATCTGAATATGACATGGCTTCCACATGGTCAGCATTGGTCACAGTTTGGCACTGAGGAAGGGCAAGGGAGGTTGCTAGACAGCCAGAGGGAATGGAAGGTGGACATTGTGGATTTCCAGAGGCAAATGTAGCCTTGGTTTCTGGAATCCATGTCAGATCTAATGTATACTGTGCTAACAATATAACACAATCTGACAGTGTTGTACAGTCAGGAGGAGAAGAGACCCTTCTGTTGATTGTTGGTCTCCTGCCACAAAGTCCAGGTGCTGGCTGTGATCTTAAAACAGACCAAAAGTTCTCTGTACCCTGACCTGTTCAATTCAGTCATTTGCTTAAACACCAGGAGAGAAGGGAATGGAGTGAATGAAAACCAGACAAAAGGGGCACTAGTGGGAGAGAGGAAGTGGTTGAATGCAGATGTAATACTGCAGATGAATGACAGCCAGTAGCTGAAGGGAGGCTATTAAAAGGCTGGGTTAAAAAAAAAAACCACACCAAAACAGGTGGCATGTTATGGGGAGGTTCCACTGATTTGGATTAAGCCAGTGAAATGCTGCTTCAGCTGCAGCTAAACCTGTCACTTTGGCTGCCTCAGTTCTTGCTGTGGTGCAGAAGTTGACAACAGCAATAACAGGAGTTTCCTTATTCCAAGCAGAATGAGGATCATAGCTGTGTTTGACTGCAGATGCAAGTACACTGCAGACTGTGCCTGGGACTCTGCCTCTAGGAGTTGTTTCATTTGAGGCTTTCTCTTGGTCTAGAAATATTTCCAGATGTGCAGAACAGGCTTGGTGCACAGTGCTTGTACTTTCTCATTTTCACCAGCTAAAAGATACCCTCCCAAATATTTTCATTGTTTTAATTGTTGTTTTGCCATGTAAAAGTTTATTGTGGTGGCACTAGGGAGGTTACATGACTGCCAGTGGAAAAAACATTCTAAAAGTTCTGGTGAGTTGCCATGGTATAACAAGCTCTGTTGACTGACCTGTTGTAGATGTCCATCCCATGCTCCTAACCTGCAAGAAATACAAGGTAATAACACTTTAGCATTCAGTGAGAGGCTTCATACTGTCACAGAAGGCAACCATGGGCCTTACCTCCATTTATCATATATGTTTCTTATTAAGAACATTTTCTCTACTGTTTGTTTGCATTGCTTCCACCAGCCCAGTGGGTCCTTGTAGTGCACTCTCTGCTGCAGATCCAGACTCAGTTAGTGCAGTTTATGTTGTAGGGCTTTCTTCATTCCCCAAAGGGTATTCTGCAGCTAAATAAAACTCATGGTCAGGAAATTTGTCCTCATAGTGAAGTCAGAGAGTATTATTTTTAAAATTCTGGGCTAAAGATACTCTCTTATTATTTTACAACATGCACCCCAAGAGAAGATTCTCTTCCTGTACCAGCACAGAGATGGACAAAATGTATTTTCTGCTTTAAAGAGCTATTAAGCTTTTTTCCTCATGATTAAACTCTTGCCCAAAGAGTGACAGATTAAAAAGCAAGTAAGAACAGAGTACAATATCCCCTTAGTGTGTCACAGTGTGGGTCCAGAAGAGAAAACTTGGGGTCAGTGTTGAAGACTGTCCTTATCCGGGTCCAGCCTGTCACTTGGCCGATTTTAAAGCTGTCTTTGATTGGCTTCTCCTTGTCCCTCAGCTCTGCATGTTGCTTCACAGCCCTGGCACCGATTCTTGCTCTTCACACTACTCGATGGGGGCCAGAAGTCCATTCTGCAGCCAGCAGTTCTCAGGCTGATGACTTTGGTGAGCAGAGGAAGGGCAGGCAGGCTGTTCTGCATTTTTTCCAGTATGTTGGTACAGTGCATGTGGGTCATTTATTGGAACTTACTCCCTACACACAAACAGTCTCAGCTACTGCTGTGGCTTTGTCTGGCACCATGTTCCTGCCCTATAATAATGATACTTTCAAGTGAACTCCCTTCCACACCCTGCAGAAACTGTCTGCTGTTAGTGAGCACGTCCTGTTCTGGTGTTTGTAGAATTTATTTATATCATCCTGGACCCCTGGGGAGGAGAGGGGAACCTACAGAGAACATGCAACTGCCCTTGCCAGTCAGGGAGTGGGCGGAGACTCCCTGGAGAGCAGAGCTCTGCTTGCCATCAGAGTTTGTCTCCCTGTCTTTCACCAAACAGACGTGACTTTCAGGGCAGAGAGTTACCACCATCTGCTACCCCACTGTACCTGGGGCCTGTGAGCAAGAGAGGGAATGTGGTCCTACCCAGCAGAAATAGTGAAGACCCTCACAGCACTGGATGAGAGCATGGGGTTATTAACTTCCCCCTCCAAATACAAGATGGGTCTATGAATATTTGCTATTATTTCACTTCTAAAAGTTTACCTGGTTTATTTTAGTTCTTTCCCAACCTAAACCAAAATAAGTCTGGTTATAAATCTGAGCACTGTCAACACAGATATTTGCACTGATTCTATTAGAAGTGGTATAAAAATCAGGTCTGTGGTTAAGGTGCTGGCAGCATCCCATTTCATAGAAGAGGTCTTTCCAGAAGATGAGTCATTGTTGGAGTCTGTGGGTCACTTTCACTGTTTAATGTCTCAATTTTTTCATTTGTTCAAGTTTTTGAGACATCAGAGCAGCAATATTATTTCACAAAAAGAAATTAATCGGATTCTCCAGGAGGCAGCAGAAGCCAATTTAGCAGAGCTGCCTGAGGCCACTTCTCGTGCTCTTCACCTCTTCCTTTGTCAGGTAGGAAAATCAGAAGATAATCCCTGGGGGTTTGCTTTAGCCTTTGATGGGGAGCCATAAACTTCCTTTGAGGAGGTTATAGTAAGATAAAGAGGAATCCTGCAGCTGTTAGCTTGGCCTACTGCCTTAAAGGGTGTACAGTGAAATCAGAAGGGGAGTGATGCCAACAGCTGCTTAAACTGTGGCATCATATTGGGCAGTTCCTTGATTCCCCTCCCAGATCAAAGTCTGAAAATCTCATTGCACTGCATTTGGATGAGGGAGGGTGGTATGAAGGAACAAACCCACAGTTTCCTTCTGGTCTGGAAATAATTCTTCCTTTTGACTGCTCAGCTTCAGAGCAGTCATTGCCAGGTGCAGTCAGGGACCATTCAGACCTTGCTGGATTGCCTCCTCACCCAGAGGACCACATGTGTAAAACATCAGGACATTGTGTATCCTTTGCTGGGCAGATGCCTTTGACAGGTGATGTGAGAGCAGTAGGTGTAACAGAGGTGGAAGGGATATTTAATCCACTGCTCCTTCCCTTGTTCCAGCTGAAGGCAGAGAGAATTGGAAAAACCTGAGAGTTTTTCCTGGCTAACTTTGAAAGTTAGCTAATCATCCCAAAATTTGAAAAGACATTTGGGAAATGAGGAGACATTTGGGATGAAAGATGGGTGTTCCTGATAGGGATGAATTCATCCACATGGTAGAGGTGGTCTGATGACAGTGGAGTAGGCCAGGCAGCCTGTGACTTCAAAGCAGTAATGATCTATGTATTGATTTCCCTGGAGGATGAGCAATTGCTTAACCTTTGTCTGCGTGCTCAGTAGCACCAGAGTGCTGTGAAGTCATGGAAGGCCAAAGATGACTCCAGCACTTTCAAAGTATGTTCAGAAACTGCTGAGTGGAGTTACCAAGTTTTGTTTGGCTTGACCTTAGAGTGCCCTGCTGAGAACTGTATCCTCTTCTCCAGGGATGGAGGCAGGGTCTGCTCCCAAATGTCTTGTGCAGAAGGAGGGAACCTGATGCAGTATTTGTTTATTTTTCAAACTGTCTACTTTTGCCTTCCTGTTTTCATCACGCCGCGTTGCCTCAGACAGGTAGCAGTGATGGAAGTGGCCATGGCAGAGATTTCCTGTTGGGGTGGGGACTTCCTCCACTGTAGGACACTGTCATCAGCCATGTGTAGGGCATGTGGTGGGGGAGGTGTTTGTGAGGAGTAGCTTGTCCTTGTGTTTACCCTCAGTGTG
>VYZU01081991.1:0-15111 GCA_013401355.1 Ceyx cyanopectus | reverse complement strand
AATAATAAATTTTTAATTTAATTTATTTAACTTATTAATTGGAATTTAATAATTTTAAAATATCAAACAAAATGCTGTTCCTCAGTTGTAGCTAGTTATGTGGAAACCATAAAATGGTCAAATTGCCACTTTTATCTAATTTTGTAGATGTAAATGTATATGTAAAATAGTGTATTGAACTGAAGGGCAATGGTACTTCCAAGACATTTAGCATTGTAATTACTGCTAAAGGAGGTAAAATTTATGATCCAGCTTTTAAAATGCAGATGTAATTGTTAACAACATTATGAAAAATGTATGTAAATGCTAAAAATGTGCATAACATATTATCATAAACTCAGAATAAAATGTTACCCTTTTTCTAAAATACTTTCAGTGTTCTATTTATAAAATCTGTGGGACAAAGGATGTGACAGAGATGGAACATTGCTCAGGAAAGGATACTTGGGGCAATCTCTGTTGTGCAGGCTAAAAAAATTATATTTTTTTAAAAAGGCATTTTGGCAGGTGGATTTTTTTAAAAATAATTTAGTATTTGCTTTGTGTGTATGTAAACATATCTTTATTGAAAGATGTAATATAATTTTTCTAGTACAGAATTTTCTATTTAGCAAATTCTTAATGAGCCTTTCATTTATTTCCATCTTACAGTGCTAAGAATATATTAAAACTATAGGGGGCATATATGTTCTTGCCTAAAGCATTGCAGTATTAGCTGCACTGAAAGTCAGAAAGTAATGAAACCAGAGACTGCTGGGCTTGGAATCTGTTACCTTCTTATGTTTTTCTAATAAGCTGCTCAAACTGTGCTGTTGAAGAGTAATGAAAAACTAGAAAGCTTTTCACAGATCACTTATCTGTCTCTTTGTTTCTAAATACTAATATGAGTAGAGCAGGTGAATGGTAAAATAGTTAAAGTGTAAAATCTGGGCAATCAATTAAATGAATATGTCCTAGGAAGAGGGGAATAATTTATGTATATTCTTGCTCTATATTTAATCTGGCAAAGTTGGTGTATTCCAGTGTCCACCGAGTTCTATTAGCCAACCTTCAAAAAAGTAATTTAAGTTCTTAATGACACATACTTAAGGGTGCTTATTAGGTACTATGCATATATGTGTGTTTGTCACACATTACAGGGGGAGCAATAGTAATAACTTTCAGGGACAAGAAACAGAGAAAATAAATCACTGTTTTTCACTTACCAGTAACTTTCAGGAAAAAAAAAAAGAAAATTTTTTCTCTTATTGCTCAGACCAGAGATTGAGTCTTCTGTATTTTAAAATCTGTTCTTGAGTCCTCAGAAGGAAGAAGACTGCTCACTTTTTCCTAATGTGTTCACCAGGTGTTTTTCACATAAATAATTTTGAAATGGCTGAGTTTGGAAAGCTCTAACTAAATTTGGAACCAGTTCACACTGTAGTGTTGGGTCTACTATACAGTTACACAGACTGAAAAATTTTGGGTGTTTTTTTTGTTTTTTTTTTGTTCATAGGTCTTGTCCAATCAAATCCCATCCATCCCTTGCACTGTCGGGTTGCTTACAGGAGATATTAGCTCCTAAACAATCTTATGTAGGCCAGTACCTTTAATCTCTTAAAGCTGTTGATTTGTAAATTTAGTGCATTATATATTATTATATTTTGAATGGCCTCTCTTTGCTTCTGCTTTGGCTTTGCCAAAATAGGGTTTGTTTAGTAAAATCTTTGTGCAGTGTTCTTGACATAGTAAAAGGTAAATCCATCTTCTCATTTTTACTGTTTGCAGTGTTGTGGATAGCAACACTAACTGCAAGATCTCAGCTCTATTGTTTGTTGATTTTATTCTAAATATTTGCCCTAGACATCCACGGTGAAAGCTGTTTTGCTTTTGTTAAATCTACCTGTTTCTCTTAATGGGTTCTATTCATTGTTACTTTATTTAATAATATTGTAAAGTATGACATTATTAAATGGGGGGAAAACCTGCCAGTGTAATGTAACTGTCAAGTAGCTCTTGAAAGCTTTAGTTGAGAGCATGGAAAATAATTTTCAGAGTAACTTTGCACTATTTCCCTGGGACTTTTAATTATTTAGTTGTTTCTATATTTATTTACTTTGATGATGGTTCCTTATTTTTTTCTTCTGACATGAATTCCTTTTCTCATAATTAACTGAGGAATCATAGCAGGTTAATCGGGTTCTTTTTTCATCTTTGCTTAGACTAGATCTTCAGACATGTTATCCTGGCCTGCAGCTTTATAGGTTTTGAATATATTGATTTTTTTTTTCCTCTTAAGTTCCACAATAATTCTTCCATTTAGTCTGTATTATCAAACTGCATTTTTTCCCAGTGAAAATTTATTTAACTTTTCTTTTGTTCTTGAAGTTGATGAGAATATTTTGCAACTTCAATTTTCATCATCCTAACTGGATAAAACTGTGACTCTCTCTGTCTCTTTCACTATTGATGATTTGGAGGCATTTCAAGATTGCTTCAAGAGAATACCAGAAAGTCTTAAGAGTTCCTCTGAAGGTGGTACAAGAAAAGGTATTTTAACTGGTGTTGTCAGCCAACCTCACACAGCCAGGTCATCCTGCCAATAAATGAGGGAATCTTGGACGCCGCTAGTGACTTTTGGATTTACTCAAACTCCTGCTTCATTTGCTTTGAAATGCATGGATTTGTAAAGTTTCATCTGAAGATTTTGAATATTTTTGGACTTCTCCCCTTTATAACCGTAGCTAAGAAATGCTCCAGACAATCTACAAAGCAGATTTATGAATAAAGAAGCAGGAGGACAGATCTTTCTGGAAGTAAAACTGTCTGCTTCTCTTCCAGGTTAGGATAAACTTAACTGTGAAGCTTTATGAATACATGCATTAGGGTAAGAATATGATGTTTGACCAACTTCCAAGACATTATGAAGAGCAATTTAAGACTATCTTGTCTAAAGGAATGGCTATTTGGAGAAAAAGTAAAAATACTTTCTCTGGTTCCAAGGTGGAAGCAGTGAACACCGGAGTTAGACTGAGGTGCAGTGGGAATCTGAATGATAACATTACAGTTATGAGCTTCAGAATTACCAGGAAAGAGTAAGACAAACATTTAATAATGAGAAGGTACAAAAGGTTGATGCATTCTTATATTTTTTGAAGGATTTTAAGTGCTCTTCATGTTGAAATGTTGTGGACTTAAAATTGTCTGTAGGACACAAGAAATTTTACCTCTAACTCTTTCTACCATGTCTCTGTTAAATGCATTTTAGAGACATGACAGCTTCTTCCAAAGTCAGGAATTTAGCAAAGATGCATAGGGATCTGTACCTGTTGGATACAACACTTTATTTTAATCTTTCAGGAAGTCTGGACTGAAATGACACAAATTGGTGAGTCACATAGATCATCCAGGCTATATAGATCAGAAAATTCCAATACACTAAGCCTCCTTAGCTGACAGTCCTGCCTGTTTTCAGTGACTATCTACATGAACATAGAGGGCAATGGGAAGCAAATACATTTCAGCAACCCAGTGCTGTAAAACCAACATATTAAAAGAGTGTAGAAACTTGGGAATTAAGGAAAATTCCATTTCTTTACACAGTAAACCGTAACAACCCCAAATGGCAGACTAGACTAAATAACAGCTGCTTTCATATGTTCATATGTCACTTAAATTTCACGACAGATTTTGATTATATTTTGCCAGTCTGGTTCCTTTCACTTTCTCATTACTTCCCATGTGTAGATTAGATAATTCTGTGCATAAAAGCATCCAGAAGATAGGAAGTTTCTTCATTATGAGCTTTTAGGCACTGGTGTGGACCTTCCTTGGTGATCAATACAAAGTGGCTAAAGTCATGGTGCAGTAAAGCTTCAGCCCTATTTATGTCACTAACTTTATGGCCTGGCTTGGTCTTAGATTTTCAGATGTATCTTTACTCAAGTTGCAGATTGCACTGTGAGGCCCCTCAGTGCACCACTGACCTTCATTAATTGCTCTGACCAGCCTTGGACCCCCACCCACACACTCTGCTCCTTGCTTCAGGTACTCAGGAGGACACATGGAACCACAAGCTGGTCAGCCTCATCAAAATCCCTGGGAAGGTGATGGAGCAGTTAATCCTGGAAACTATTTCCGTGCCCATAAATGACAAGGAATTAATCAGAAGTAGTCAGCATGGATGCACCAAGAGGAAGACACTTGGCCAATTCAATAAACATGATAAAATATCTTGGTAGATGAGGGGAGACCAGTGGATATTTTCTACTGTGACTTCAGTAAGGCTTTCAACACTCTCTTCTGTCACATCCTTATAGAGAAGCTGGTGAAGTATGGGTTGGATCAACATACAGTGAGGATGGTTGAAAACTCTCTAAATAGGAGCATCAGAGGTTGCTGATCAGTGGCATGAAGTCTAGTTGGAAACCAGTAATTAGCAGTGTACCCCAGGGATCAGTGCTCTTTCCAGCCCTGGTTAACATCCTCATTAACTCTCTGGATGTTGGGACAGACTACAGCAAGTTTACTGGTGCCACAATACTGGGAGGACTGTCAGATAAACTGGAGGGTGGTGCTGCCATCCNTAGCAGGTTAATCGGGTTCTTTTTTCATCTTTGCTTAGACTAGATCTTCAGACATGTTATCCTGGCCTGCAGCTTTATAGGTTTTGAATATATTGATTTTTTTTTTCCTCTTAAGTTCCACAATAATTCTTCCATTTAGTCTGTATTATCAAACTGCATTTTTTCCCAGTGAAAATTTATTTAACTTTTCTTTTGTTCTTGAAGTTGATGAGAATATTTTGCAACTTCAATTTTCATCATCCTAACTGGATAAAACTGTGACTCTCTCTGTCTCTTTCACTATTGATGATTTGGAGGCATTTCAAGATTGCTTCAAGAGAATACCAGAAAGTCTTAAGAGTTCCTCTGAAGGTGGTACAAGAAAAGGTATTTTAACTGGTGTTGTCAGCCAACCTCACACAGCCAGGTCATCCTGCCAATAAATGAGGGAATCTTGGACGCCGCTAGTGACTTTTGGATTTACTCAAACTCCTGCTTCATTTGCTTTGAAATGCATGGATTTGTAAAGTTTCATCTGAAGATTTTGAATATTTTTGGACTTCTCCCCTTTATAACCGTAGCTAAGAAATGCTCCAGACAATCTACAAAGCAGATTTATGAATAAAGAAGCAGGAGGACAGATCTTTCTGGAAGTAAAACTGTCTGCTTCTCTTCCAGGTTAGGATAAACTTAACTGTGAAGCTTTATGAATACATGCATTAGGGTAAGAATATGATGTTTGACCAACTTCCAAGACATTATGAAGAGCAATTTAAGACTATCTTGTCTAAAGGAATGGCTATTTGGAGAAAAAGTAAAAATACTTTCTCTGGTTCCAAGGTGGAAGCAGTGAACACCGGAGTTAGACTGAGGTGCAGTGGGAATCTGAATGATAACATTACAGTTATGAGCTTCAGAATTACCAGGAAAGAGTAAGACAAACATTTAATAATGAGAAGGTACAAAAGGTTGATGCATTCTTATATTTTTTGAAGGATTTTAAGTGCTCTTCATGTTGAAATGTTGTGGACTTAAAATTGTCTGTAGGACACAACTGCTGCCAAACCAAATGTTGTCCATAGGCTCAGCAGGGAGGGTTATTTGTGTCACATGTCTCCATGTGTTCATCAGACTTTACAGATCTCAGACTGTACTGGCCTTTTTGTCTCATTTACCTTACACACATGGGTGAAATCAGTCCCAGGTTTTAAAGCTACCAGTAGGTTCACAGATAGACAGCATACCNTGGGAATTAAGGAAAATTCCATTTCTTTACACAGTAAACCGTAACAACCCCAAATGGCAGACTAGACTAAATAACAGCTGCTTTCATATGTTCATATGTCACTTAAATTTCACGACAGATTTTGATTATATTTTGCCAGTCTGGTTCCTTTCACTTTCTCATTACTTCCCATGTGTAGATTAGATAATTCTGTGCATAAAAGCATCCAGAAGATAGGAAGTTTCTTCATTATGAGCTTTTAGGCACTGGTGTGGACCTTCCTTGGTGATCAATACAAAGTGGCTAAAGTCATGGTGCAGTAAAGCTTCAGCCCTATTTATGTCACTAACTTTATGGCCTGGCTTGGTCTTAGATTTTCAGATGTATCTTTACTCAAGTTGCAGATTGCACTGTGAGGCCCCTCAGTGCACCACTGACCTTCATTAATTGCTCTGACCAGCCTTGGACCCCCACCCACACACTCTGCTCCTTGCTTCAGGTACTCAGGAGGACACATGGAACCACAAGCTGGTCAGCCTCATCAAAATCCCTGGGAAGGTGATGGAGCAGTTAATCCTGGAAACTATTTCCGTGCCCATAAATGACAAGGAATTAATCAGAAGTAGTCAGCATGGATGCACCAAGAGGAAGACACTTGGCCAATTCAATAAACATGATAAAATATCTTGGTAGATGAGGGGAGACCAGTGGATATTTTCTACTGTGACTTCAGTAAGGCTTTCAACACTCTCTTCTGTCACATCCTTATAGAGAAGCTGGTGAAGTATGGGTTGGATCAACATACAGTGAGGATGGTTGAAAACTCTCTAAATAGGAGCATCAGAGGTTGCTGATCAGTGGCATGAAGTCTAGTTGGAAACCAGTAATTAGCAGTGTACCCCAGGGATCAGTGCTCTTTCCAGCCCTGGTTAACATCCTCATTAACTCTCTGGATGTTGGGACAGACTACAGCAAGTTTACTGGTGCCACAATACTGGGAGGACTGTCAGATAAACTGGAGGGTGGTGCTGCCATCCAGAACAACCTCAACAGTCTGGAGAAAAGGGCTGACAGAAGCTTCATGAAGTTCAACAAGGGGAACTGCAAAGTCCCCTTGGCATGAAGTCATCTGCTGGACTGTTGTTAGCTGCTGAAATAGCCATTCCTCATCTATTTCTGGAAAGAAAAAGCAGAGGGTGCAGATGACAGTGAAGACACTAGAAGGATATTGGACTCCTTGGACATACTGAATTTCTTCTACACAATACTCAGAAGCATTATAACCCTTTGATGCATGATCCCAGGGAAAACCAGGTTCACCCTCTTTTAGCCTCTGAAAAGATTTTCCAATTGTATAAAGATAGTTGTAGACATTAAGGTAAAATATCCAACTTGTATTATGATCCTGTGCAACTAGATCATAAGCTCCCCTGGCAAAAAATGTTATTAGAAATCCTGCAGTTACATGGAACTCATCTCACACAATTTCTAGCAATTACACTTTGAGAGCTGTAGGGTCAGACGTGGTTTGAATGGCCCTTCAATTTACAGATACTTTTCAGTTTGCATCTCCCCTGTCAACTAACTGCTTGATATCATCCAGAGCAAGATGCACATATACAGATACTCATTTGATTTTTAAATTTTTTTTTTATATCCCCCCCCTGCCATGAGTTTTGAGTCTTGTTATCTGATTTTTGAGGGAAGAAAGGATAAATCAGAGGCTGGAGTTCCTCCAAGTTTTGGACTGAGGATGCATGAATGTATACAGGATGGGGAACATGTGGTCCCTGCTGGATGCTATTGGTGAAAACATGCTGGGATCTTATATGAAGGGATTGGAATCCATATGTAAAGAACATTCTAAGGTAGTTACTGCTACTGACAAGTTATACCTGGATTTTGTAGAACCTTGGTGGATCTGATGATGTTGAAGTGTCTCTAAACAAATACTAGAGCACTGGGACACAAGGAAAAGTGGGTAAAAAAAATACGTTTTGGAGATATTTTTTTAATGCAGAAAGTAGAATTAAATAGGTTTATTTATGAGAGTATTCCTTGATTTATAAAGACATGCACCATTCTGCTCTCTTTCTCTTACAAAGCCAGAAAATATGTTACATTTTTTTTTGTTAATATTCTGCAAGTTGTTTGTGGCATAAAAAGATACATACTTTGGAATGTAGACTGAAAGCTATACAATGGAGAACATAGGAAAAACGTGTCTGTTTGCTGTCCCTTGCAATTACCAGATGTTTGTCATGGTAACCCCTGAAAAGCTCTGACCAGAAAAGAATTCTTAGGAGCCTGGACAGCATGCCAGCTGGCCACGTAAAGCTCACAATATCCAAAATAAGTTTGATCACCACCTGTTGCTGCTTAAAAAAACAAAACAAAACAAAACCAGGAGGAAAAAAAAATATTCCTCAAATAAGACAACTACTAGAATAAGCTGAAATTATGCACTATCTATCTATCTATCTATCTATCTATCTATCTATCTATCTATCTATTCTTTTATTCTAGGATTTTTTTAGCCACTTTCTTCCACTGCTGTGATACCTGGAGATATCTGGAGTTAAAAGATTGCATAGCAGTTTCTACTGCATTCTTTGGAAAGTTTCATTGGAATAGTTTTGGGGTTTTTTTTAAAGTCTTTTTAAAAGATGATTTTGAGGAGTTGGAGAAGTAGTTCTATTTGTAGTAGAGCATACAGAATCACAGAATGTCAGGGGTTGGAAGGGACCTGGAAGATCATCTAGTCCAACCCCCCTGCCAGAGCAGGGGCACCTAAACCAAGTCACCCAGGAACAGATCCAGGCAGGTCTTAAGTGTCTCCAGAGCAGGAGACTCCACAACCTCCCTGGGCAGCCCCTGCCAGGCTCTGGCACCCTCACTGGGAACAAGTTCTTCCTTGTGTTTCCCCTCAACCTCTTGTGCTCCAACTTGCACCCTTTGCCTCTTGTCCTGTCACTGGATGACACTGAGCAGAGTCTGGCTCCATCCTCCCTACACTCACCCTTAACATCTTGATAGACACTGCTGAGCTCCCCCCTCAGTCTCCTCTTCTCCTTCTTCCTTCTTTCAAATATATTACTGGAATATATATATATAGCCATCAAAGCAAACTAATTACTACTTTTTTCCATAGTTTTGTAGTGACTACAGAGCTATCACAGTTCTTTACATCCATGGATTATTTTTTTTTTAGATGGATATTAATCTTCATCCCTTGAAAAACATTATTATTATTTCTAAACAAGCAAAGAGTGCTCAGCTATCAAAATCCTACTCCACAATGCTACCTTGAAATATTAACAGGAAATTAATTCCTTCAATTTAATTGCATTTCTTCCTTTAGAGTGTATTAACACAGTAAGAAATTATATACAGTTGTAGTGTACATAGCTGGATTTATCAATTTGCAATGTCACTTGGATATTGCCTTTATTGAATTTACAAGATACAATAAATTAGTGCATGGAGTAGAAATGTAAATAGAGCAGCACAGATTAAATATCCAGATCTGAGTATAAGAAAATCAAGCAATAATTTATGCTATGATTACACATACTGTATCTTTATTGGTGCAAATTACTTGAGGGAGATTTTTAAACCTTCACAAAGTGGGCTGGCTTCAAAATATCCTCCCCTTAATGCTTCCCCTAATAAGATGGCTAATTTAGAGTAGCTTAATGGTAGGCATCACAGCTCCTACTTTCTAAATACTAATGTTGTTTCTACCTTTGTAAAGTAAACAAGGCCAAAGCATGGTTTTGGGCATTGTCCTCCAGTAGTTTTGTGTGTTCATTTTGTTTTTAGCAATTAATATTCTTTAACATCTTTCTTTTTTTTTATTGTTAAAATCCTACTGCAGAGATATTTAAAACCTAATTTGTGGATTTGCTTTAGTAAGCTTGTAGACTAAAAAAAACCAGATGAGACTTCAGCAAGATTTAATGTAATTAAATGCAGTAATTGTTCTAATAAGACTGCACTTTCTCTGGAGGTGTGAACGTCGTTTTGAAGGGCACAGTAGCCGCTGCTATCCCTGTGGAATTGCAGTATCTCCCTGTGGAAGGTTTATAGCCAGTGGATCAGATGACAAATGTGTAAGTGATGGTTTTGTTTGTATTCCTTCTCAGCAATGGGAGCTACTCGTATTGTACACAAAAAGTAATATTTTTATGCAGGTTTCTAGGACTCAGCTTAATGTGCAAAACTGAGATCTATTATACTTTCATATCCTTCATTTATATGTAGGTAGCAGTTACATATGATTCCTAACCTGTTTAGTTTTTTTTTCCTGAAAAATCCCTGAACAAACAAATCTTAGTGCTCAAAATAATTGTAAAGAGCTTGTTTCTAAAAGTTTTCGTAGTGCTTAACTCTGAATTGTTATGTGCCATCAAAGATGAGAAGAATGGTATCTCCTGTAGCACAGCTTGATGTACTGTGTGCATATCTGACCACTAGGAACTATGTAGAAGCTACACATTAATTTACTTAAGATCCCAAATATTGGGTGAGGTATCTTTTATTACTGTTTTCTTATGAACCAGTCAGCTGCATATAAAATGAAAAGTCATTCAACTGTAATTAGAACTTTTCATAATTCGTAGTGTAACTTTGCTTGTGTTTCCTCCCCAGTTTCTCTTTTCACTCAATGTCAACTATTTAAATTATTACTCTTAGAAAAGAGTAAAAGCATATTGTTGACTTTTTGAGTATGCACCTAATTTTGATTCAGCAAGTCCTAGATTGTTGGCACAATGTTTTTCTTGGCATTTGCCAAGAGACAGATGATTGTTAGCTTGTAGTATAGGCCTTTGAAACTGGCTGGGGTTGGGTTCATTGTACACACATCTTTTCAAAGTATGGGGTAGGAAAACTGTTAAACTTTCTTCTAGGTCTTTCTAGGTGACTCATCAGAACTATGCCACAGGGCTTCTGGTCAGCTTCAGAACCAGAACAGGAGGAATATACTGTTGTGGTTAGTTTTGAAATACTGGCTCAAATCACATGTGAAGATTAGAAGAGATTTTATTGGCAGATTGACTAGATGTAGGGCAATAGCTAATGTGTTCTTGACATCTCCATGATAAAATATATTTTTCAAGTTGCTGGTAATCTGCATTTCAAAATGTAGTTTGCAAAACAAAATAAAGGCATTTTGGTTGTCTGTAAAGCAAAATGCATCTAATATTGATCTCAGCTTTTAACATATATAGTACAAATGCATTTACTTAAGATTACTAATGAAGGTTGATTTAAGATAGTATAAAAGAGGTGCTGTTACAAGACCTTATGTCTTTTTCTTTTAA
The DNA here is from genome assembly GCA_013401355.1 of Ceyx cyanopectus. Classification (NCBI taxonomy): domain Eukaryota; kingdom Metazoa; phylum Chordata; class Aves; order Coraciiformes; family Alcedinidae; genus Ceyx; species Ceyx cyanopectus. Next base: position 4,018 of record VYZU01081991.1, on the reverse strand, counting down.
TATATATTAAGGCTATTGTTTAGAATTACTGCTGGTACAAGAAAAGAAAGACAAAGGATTTTGCCCTTACTCCAAATTCTCGGAACACATTTGCTCATCACAGGAAGCTGAATAGTTGGACTGCATTCTGCTCCAGTTGGCATGTGGTCCCCTGGTGGGCACACTGCCAGTCAAGACTTTTTAGTGTGGCTCCTGGGTTGGAATTTTGCATAATTTGCATCGTATGTCTGTAGAAAACTTTCATTGTTCTTCTTGTTGTTCCCTCGGGAAAACTGGGACAAGTTTTGCACTCTTGCTAGTACTCTAGTGCTAGGACAAAATAAAGTTTGGAGGCATTTTTAAGAGACTTAGCTTTGAAATGTTGAGACTGGATATACTTTTGTAAATTCTTTTGAAAAAGAAAATTTAACATGGCGCTGAATATTCCATTCATATTGTTAAACTAATAACATCCTGACAGATGGACCGATGTGCAACTGGAACAGTTTTAAGAGTATTAAGAAGCCACATATTTTTGCAGATTGTATTCTTTTAGCAAATGTACACTGGAATTTAAAAAGCTACATAAAAATGCAGCACTGTGGATACAAATTCTGGAAATAAGTTATGCAACTTTCCACTGACCAACAACTGCATCTTCAGTCATCCTGGAGTTTAATTTATCCAGAGTGATGCTTGCACCCTGTGGTTAACAAATGTGATTGATTTTAAAGCCAAAAGAGATAGAACTGGAATATAATTGAGAAATATTAACCTTATACTGCCTTTAATATTTCACAGTACCTGAAGCTTCTATGTGTCTGCAGTAGACATTTGTTTTTATTTGCATATTAGTATGATATTTGTCCATGCTGTAAAGCATGGGTTTAAAGGGTTGCCCTGAATTTTCACTCCAGCTTCTTTAAAAGACCCTTTGTCAAGACCTTGACAGTTTGATCAAAGCATGCACCCACGGTGTCCTGGGTTTGAATTATCCTTTCCATGATTCAGTGTGATTAGAAAATATAGAAAGCTAACATTTCTAATATCAGATGTTCTCTTTATTTTAAATAGACTAAGGTTATAAGTGGCACAAGTTGACATTTTCTTAACCGAATACACATAATATTTTAATTTCTAACCATTTTACAAGTGAACAATTTGAGATTTCTATCAGACAACAGTATTGAAGATAATGGACTAATACTCTAATTTGGTTTAGATTTTCATTTTTCTGGATTCTGTATGAAAAATATTTACCTAAACCTAATTTTAATTTTAAATTTACCTTTACTAATGTTGACCAATGAAATCTTGGTTTGAAAGGACAAAAATATCTGGAGAATGTGAAATGCTACATTTTAAAACAGACATAACAAATCTTTCTGTGCTCTCCTGTGCTCCAGTGCAGTTCTAGTTAGCTGGTTTACTTCATGTCTAATAAGATTCTCCAGTTTTGCCTTTGAGAGACTTTAGGGCTTTCTGAATAAATTCCAAGTTTCCAGAAATGAAGTATGGAATGCAGAAATGAAGATTTCACTCTCTAATTGTTTTCAGATTTAGTCTTGCTTGTTCTCTCTGAACTATAGACTTTAGGTGGCACATGTTGACCCCAGCACTGCAATGCAATTTGCTAACATAAAATTCTGTGTCCGTGTCAGATCTCAAAGACAGGGCTCACAGCTCACACTGAAAAATAAATTTACTGAATTTACAACTACTTCTTAGCATTTTTTGACCCATAATCAAACTCAGAAGACATTAGAAGGGGAAGGAACTCTCAGAGGGTGTACTGAACTCAGCGTTTTGGTTAAAGGCTGGAGTAGACTTGCTATGCTAACATGTGGCAAGTGTATAAGATAATCTTGGTGCTGAAAAGCATTTATCAGTACTTAGATTATCTGTTTCATTACGTGTGGATTTGGCACTGATGCCAAAGGTAGTCTAACAGTTTCTACTGTAATTTTGGTTTCATTTGCTTATAATTGAGAACATTTTGGGCTGAAACTATCCTTGCTGTCTATCTGCTTTGGGACAATATTTAGTTTTCATTTTAGTATATGTAGTTCAGGTGCTTTTTCAGCTTGAGATTGAGGAAGATTCTATAGTTTAGTGGGAGATGTGGCTGAGTAGACAGAGGATGGCAAAGTGGAAACCAAACAATTCTATTGTGCAGTATGAGAGTATGTACCAGGCTTGATGGCACTAATGGAGACAAATGGAGACTCATAACTTCTTAATAAATCCAGATGTATTTCATAGAAGTGTAAAAAAGTTTATTTTTTTTTTTTTTTCTATCAAGAGGCTTTAACACTTCCATCTTCTGCAGCCCATTTGAAATACTAGAAAAACAGTCATAGTAAAGGGATGACTTCAATCAATCCATGCAAAATTTCCCAAGTTCTGTGTAACTGNTGTCCAAGTGCTCCCTGAAATACTAACCCATCCCTCGACACATGAGGGCATCTGCTTGGAAATGCTGGGCACACTGAGATGTGGTGATGGATCCTGGGCCAAAAGAAAGCAGAGGATTTAGGGTGAGCTAAAAATAGCTCTGTGAACTGATTTTTTACAGAATAGTGTTCTCCACTGGGAGGAAATTCCAGTTAGAGCATCCTTTCACCTCTTGGCAGAAAGGATACTTCCTTTGCTACAAGGATAGATTTGCTGGGGGGTTATGGATATCTTGATTGGAAAAACATGTGAGAAGTACAAAGTATTCAAACAGGTGGGAAAAAACCCAAACAAACAGTAAACAAAGCTTTTTTTTTAACCTCAGAGACAAAATACAGCTGAAAACCACAGCACAGTAGGGTGATCATTCCCAACAGTAAACACTAGAGCACAGAAATTAACTACTGGATTAGAGCTCAATACATCAAAAAGATCAGGTCCAGGGTTTTCACTGGATCTACACCAATGGATCAATGTCTCCAGGAGCACATTCATTGTCCCAAACCTGTTTTCTCATCATCTCCCACCAAAACATGAGTGTGTTTTCAGTGGTTAATCTACCATTTCCAGATTCTTATTTCATTGTTATATTTTGTCTATATTTACATGTATTATTTATATTTACATATTGACATTATTTATTTGTTCTGTATTGAAATATATTCTCCTAGCTCTGCCCAGAATTAGAAAACAGTTGACTTCTAAATAAGTAAACCAAAGAGGAGAAAACCCCAAACCACCCTGAGCCAAGTGGAATTGGTTTTGATTCATTTTCCCTTGACTTCTGGACCCACATCTGAAAACAAAGTTTTTTTGGCATTTGATCTTACCCATTTGATCCATCCCAGTGATTTTCACCTTGGCAGATGGGTGGCTGTAAGGACCCATCCCTGCTTTACTGGTGCAGGCTATCCTGAAGCTGTAGATGAACCCCTTGGAGAGGTTTTTGGCATAGTAGCAGCAGTCAGCAAGGTCAGAAGCAAGAGTTGTCCACTCCCCATCTTCAGGAAAAAAAAAACAGGAAAGACATTAGGACTCATTTAGGGTGGCTGTTTTTTGTGGAGTTGTTTGTGGGTTTTTTTCTGTGTGTATTTTTGTTTTGTTTTAAAATTAAAATTATTATTATTAGTTGGTGTTTTGCTTTGCTTTGTTTTTTAACTACTGAAGTTACAAATAAATTTACTGAAAAGTTTATTTTTCAGTCTTCATCAAGTTAACTTTTTTGCTCTGAACTTACATTATTACTGGCTACTTAAACAGAATCTGGTTTTATACACTTTTTTATGGTGAAGTTTTTCTTTAGTCACTTTTTATTATGTTACATGCCAAAATTACTCATTTAAAGTATTTGCAATTATTTTCCTGAAAGCACAAGCACAGTTATTGGAAGAGAAGATGATAGCTGCTACAACATCATAACATGGGATGTAGTCAGCAGCTCTGCCCCTTCTGCTGAACCTGAACCACCACACTTGAATATTTAAGATTGATAGGGCTAGAAATACAGTATCAGAAAGAAGCTTAATACTAGTTCCATTAGGATAGAATTGTAGACTGAAGTACAGTGGGCAAGGTGTGTTCCCAG